>CAJQTV010000284.1:0-122458 GCA_907163055.1 Formica aquilonia x Formica polyctena
GGCTTAGAACTCTCCTATTAACACTACTCGTAGTAGATTTAGAAATATTCAGGCATCGCAATATAGGAGGAACCGGTTTATTTTTCTTATATGAATATTTTCTCTTTTGAGTTCCCGAATATACATATCTTGTATCATTTAATAATTGGCGAAACGGATCTTCTCCGGTTCTTTTTATTTTATACTATCATCGCAACATTGTATGTTAATAAGTTAATATATACAGGGTGTATCCTAAAAAGTGGGAAGTATTGCAATGGGGGATTCAGGACACAAAAATAAGAGAAAAAGTTCATATAAACATTTGTCCGATATGACCTTGTTCTCAAATTATAGCTTGTTTTATTTTCCAATAGAGTTAAGATAGAAAATACTTGGATATAGGTTTGCTGTTTATGTACAAGATTTAAAGGACTTAAAATTTCTTTTAGTGCCGGTCTACAATAGGTGATTTAAGCCCTAAGCCTTAAGAAATTGACCAATCACAATCAAGTATGAGGAGAATACTCGACTGTGATTAGTCAATTTCTTAAGGCTTAGGGCTTAAATCATTTATTGTAGACCGGCACTTAATCTTGTTAATTTGTAAACATAAACGCGTATTCATAGACATAGTATATCTAGACCGAGCGTTTGCCTTTATTTAAGAAGTGGGGGTAAAGATGCACATAGAAAAGGACATACTCTGTTTTGTGCCCCTTGCGTTCTCTCTCGCTCGCACGTAGCATAGCGTACTCTTTCGCTTACCTAACCTAACCTTGGCCCTCACTCCTCAACACTCGGTCTAGATATACTATGTCTATGCGCGTATTATTTGTGTTGTAAATGGGGGCATCTAAAATCCATTGTTTACAAAACACCCATTGACAACGTTGAGATACTTCGTCAACGTGTTGAAGATGGTTGCCGGGAAATTCAAGCAATACCCGAAATTTTTGAAGAAGTCAGACAATCTATGATGAGACGTGTTGAAGCCTGTATTCAAGTTAGAGGTAGTCATTTTGAGCACTTCCTGTAAACGTAATTATCTTAATTCTGTTGAAAAATAAAACAAACTATAATTTGAAAACACGGTCATATCGGACATATGTTTATATGAATTTTTTCTCTTATTTTTGTGTCCTGAATCTCTCATTGCAATACTTCCCACTTTTTAGGATACACCCTGTATATATATATATATATAAAATAATAAAATAATGAAATTGTCCCTTTGCACAAGTTATATATATATATATATATATATATATATATATATATATATATATATATATATATATATAAAATAATAAAATAATGAAATTGTCCCTTTGCACAAGTTTATAACCATATAAAGCACAAATGAAGTAGCGCGCTGAAGTCTCTCACCTAATCGCCACTTTGCCCAAAGTTGCGCGGAACGAGGTCGTTCTCTCCGTGAACACAGTATAGCTTACATATATTATGTATATGCAGATAGCAAATAGAATATCGCTTGCATATAATATAGTATGTATATTGTTACGTTCGTCGCCCTCTCTCTCTCTCTCACACTCGCGCAGATGCAATGAAAGGACACTTCCGTAAAAATGAGAATAACTTTATACACAGAAATATTATGTACAACAGGAATACAACGTTCATTCGTAACCGAGAGTGACACGTTTTTCTAAGCCGAAAGCCCCGAAACAACAACAACCCAACTTCGTTTAACAAATCCCACTCGTTGTTAGGGAGAACGCCTCGCAGCTAATGTAACACCAAGCATCCAGTTTAAACGTAACACTGAGCGTCCAGCGCGAACGTAATACTCTAAGGTCCCGGGCACATAAAAAAACTTAAGCAGTAAGACTTAAGACTTAAAAATTTCAACCATACGGAATTTTCAGCGCAGCTTACGTTTCAATATGGCTGCCTTACTGTTCGACCGTGATTGTCAATTCGCTTACGTCTTAAGTCTTACTGCTTAAGTTTTTTTATGTGCCAGGGCTCTTAGAGTTAACAGTTCGGACTCCTCGATCAGCCTGACTCGAGCTCTCGAAGTGTAACGCGAATACAGCTCACGTTACGATTGTTGACCAAGCGAAGCGCTGACAACGCGAGCCACGCGCGAAGCCCGAGCGACCTCGCAATCACTTCATTGCGAAAACGCGGAAATCAGGGCAAGCGGAATAAGGACATTGCGAAAATGCAACGTAGAAATCCTACTTAAAAGCGAAATAAAAAGGAATAAGGAAATTGCGAAAATGCAAGCAAAGAAGTCCTACTTAGAACTCCTTAGCTTGCACTCGGATCTTGCCGCCAAAATCGAGACACGATACATGGTCTTGTCGCTAAACGATCCCCTCCCGGGAAACCAAGGGGAGATAATAAAAAGACCCATCGCTAACGAGCGGCGGGCAGTCTTTATCATTAATTAACATTACGCGGGCAGTCAATAACGCTAATTACGGGAAACTATTAAATTAAAGCTACGCAGTCGGCAGAAAGAAATACGAAAGATCGAGGAGTGAGTCTCGCGACCGAAACTCGACTCCAGACACGCGCACGCCAAGATATCCGCTATCGCGATACGCGACGCGAGCTAATATGCGGGAACTTTGTAATTAAGCCAATTTACGAATAAAACAGATATATATATATTTATTCCGAATACAAAAGTGTCATTTTTATTTATAATAAAATCAGTGAGTTACTCGGGCGGAGCCCGAATTCCCAAATTCCTTCCGGCAAACGATCCCAACTACCGTGCCTCTCCGGAGGCATAACACAATATCAATGTCGAATAATTATTAATTATTAATTATTAATTATTTAATTATAAGTGGGAAAACTGGCAAATAAGAGCCAAAGCGCGGATATTGGTGCACGAATTTATTATTGTTGAATTTTAGTAATACATGTATATTAAAAATGTATGTTTTAAAACGTTTTTTGGTCCATCTTCAGCATAGATATAAATATATAAAGATTATAATGATGTTTTAAAACTTGACATATACCATATTTGTTGTTGTAGTCAAATTTTAAGTTAAAATTGATAATCAGAAAGGGAGACTCACTGAAACCTGTGTAAAATCTGTACAAATAAGCAAACAACGTCCAAACACCATCGTCACACGTATAGCTGTCGGTGATTTACAATATAATTATAATTATAATGTAGTAAAATAATTGAAACTACGAATTATGTTATTGTTATTCAATAAAAATACATAAACAAACAAGCGCAGCCGAAATTTGAATTTAATCAGCGAATGCTTTTCTCATATCAGACTGGATATCCATCGGTGTTTTATTTATCACAGTCACATAATCTAACATCCAACTGTTTATTCAATTTAATCCGGAATAATAAAAACACAATGTCTATTCCGGGCCGAAGTGATAAATTAGATATTAAATGTCATTTTGATAATGATTATATAGAGATACACTGAAATCTAGAGAATACATGTCCCAGTCTGATTTTCTTAAAACTCTTTCAAATTATGAAACTTCGTGCGGAATTTAAAATTTGTATAGAAGTCGTTTTTCGACTAAAATTTGAAATGAGTCAATTGAAAAAATCATATCGATTAAAATTTGAAATGAGTCAATTGAAAAATTATATCGATTAAAATTTGAAATGAGTCAATTGAAAAAACCATATCGCTTTTCTTTGGAGACGCACTCGTAGATAATGTATAAACTACAAGACAAATTTCCAAAAAGAGAAAGAAAATATAAGTGACGAACTAATCCAGTTTTTATGTATCAATTAAATTTAAATTTATTATAGTTATTATATATTGATTTAAATCTGTGTGCTGTATGCTTCATTTTCATAATATACAGGGTGTCCCAAAGCACCCATGACAACGCTCGTGAGCAAGTAGAGCATAGTAAACTGAACAGAAAAGTCCTGTAACATTTTTTTCTATAATACTTAATAAAGGAGTTATTATTGAGTAAAGTCTGGCCAATCAGAGTCGACCTTTAGCCGCGCGCCTGGTTGTGTGCGCGAGCGCTCCATCGCTACGGTGACGCACACTAACAGACGGGCGGCTCACTGACGTGCGTCCGGCTAAAAGTCTGCGCTGATTGACCAGAATTTACTCAATAATAACTCCTTTATTAAGCGTTATAGAAAAAAATGGTACAGGACTTTTCTGTTTAGTTTACTGTGCTTTACCTGTTCACGAGCGTTGTCAAGGGTGCTTTAGGACACCCTGTATATTATTAAGAGGATGCCGGATACCGACAGAATGCGAATATTAATAGGATTGCAAAATATTTTTGTTGATTATAGATATCAACAAATCTTTTTCCATAATTAAAGTATACATAATAACGAAGTGCGGGGTTTATGATTTCATATGAAAAGTGAAAAAAAAATTAAAAAATTACAGTTTTGTTATCGGCTTCTGCCGTCAACATTTACTTAATATAAAAAACCTGCAACCTGCATGTGCCTAACAAGTGAACTCCGCACTCGGCATTTTATCAAAGAGTATTAGTGAACTTCGAGAAGTGAGTTTAGAAGCTTTATAAAAAAGATTTTACTATGCAACATTTTGCACACCAAAATGTTTCTTACTAGGCTTTCAAATACATTTTCGTTCACTTATATTCCTTAATGCATTTCCGAGTGGAGAGGTATCCTATTTTGCACGTACACACCGCAAAACCCTTATATTAAGCAAATATATAATTATTATGGCCGGTAAAACAGGACGGTCCGGCATCCTCTTAATATATTGCGATTAAAACAATCGACGACATTTGCATAAGAAATAATTGCTCATAAATCATTTATATTCTCTTAACTTTTGGTTATGCAATGGTAACGCATATATTTGCTTTATATTTCGATTTGATGTTAAACGCATATCTCGTATCACTCAATCACTATATATAAAAGTGTACGAGTGTAATAAAAACATTCAAATTCCATAGTCGGGAAAGATTATAAAGACTGTGCACGATAAAGAAAAATCAATATTTGCTGATAAATTGGTTATTTCTTTGGCGTGAAATGGATGAATATCTCTTCGCACGGTCGGTAAATGAGAGTGAGCCCGTATTGAACTGTATCAGTTGTTTTTACACTTCTAACTTTCCATTTTCTCAAAATAGCTGTTAATATCGTTTTCTCTTCGAGTAAAGCAAATCTCTGACCAATACAGTTTCTTGGTCCAGCGCTGAATGGAATGTAGGCATATGGATTCCTATGTTTCGAATTATCCGGAAAAAAACGATCTGGATCGAACTTATTTGGATCAGACCAAACTTCTGGATTTAAATGCGTTAATGCGATTTCCAACATGACTGTAGCATCTTTCGGAAGTGTATAATCACCTAAAATAAAACAGATTGTATAAAATAGATTGTATTCTGTCACACATGCACATAAAATTTTATATAGATAAACTTTTTTAATATAAATGTTCTACTCTAAAATTTATAAATGTTTCTCTCTTGTAGTCTAAGACTTTTGCAAAACTCACAATAATTTCAAACCGACATTATTAGACCATCTCTATATGATAATTCGTGACAAAATTCTATTGTAATAGAAACATTTGAAGAATCCACACTTATACGGGGCATAATAAAATAATAAATAGAATTAACTGATAAATAAAATGATAAATAAAATTTTATCTTAGATTTTATCATAAATTGGAGACTATCTAAAATGGATTTTAAAGTATTGGTCTTTTGCCAAATCGTTTTCATTTAGCTTTTAATAAATAAGAAAAAGATATCTCTCTGAACAGAAACACATTCTTTTCATCATTTAAGTAAAAATATTACCGTTTCATTGAGAATATTTTCAAATTTACAGATACATGTGAATATCTTAAGATTTTTTTATTTTGGTTTTAAAAATTCTGTCATACCTATTTTTACATCTTCTACTAATTTCCTTGTGATTATGGGTACACTTGGGAATATTCTGAGCGTTTCTTTTATGATCCACTCAAGATACTTCAACTGCGACAGTTCCTTTACGCTGGCTGGTATCTTTGAATCTTTGAAAACTTCCTCGAGTTCTTCATGAACTTTTTCTTGATGTTCGATATTATTGCCCAAAAGGAAGAGCGTCCAAGTTATCGCAACCGCAGTTGTGTCGTGACCCTGTATCATTATATGTATATCCTTACAATTTTATAACACTCAGTTATAATAACATTACCGAGTCTGATATGAAGAAATTTTATGTTAAACTTCAAAGATTTTTCTCTCACCTCGAACATAAATGTGTCGACTTGTGCCCTCAATTCATCATCAGTTAACGGAGTTTCGTCCTTCTCATTCTGATCTAGTAACAGATCCAGAAAAGCTTTCCTCCTTTGCTTACCTATCGAAATAAATTTCATGAAAATAATTTTAAAAATATTTACATAAGCCATCGAAGCATATGTATAACGATAATTTAATAATTTAATAATCATACCTATATCAAGTTCGTCATCCTCGTTTTCCGAATTTGGTAGACCTGTTTCCCGATTGTCGTGCGATCTTCTTCTTACGTATCACCTGAAATTTATCATTTATTCGTTGTAAGCTTGTTGAATTCACCCCAACAAAAAATAATGTAAATAATTAATTTAATAAAATTCTGCCGATATCTTAATACATTATGTATTATATTAGGATTTTTTTATGCGTACCTCTTTCGTAAACGTATGTATTCTATTAACCAATGATTTATGTTCCTTTCCCGAAGGCATTATGTCGTACAACCAATCCGACCAGTACCACGGTTGAATAAATCGATCAAATATTAATTTAGATGTTCTAAAAGTACGATTAAAACGGTAAACCGATATGACAGTATATTTATGCTATTATATATTAATTATACATATACATGTATATTTATAATCATACAAAATTTGCTATATTAATTCTTAAAAAATCTGGTTAATAAATTATTACTGCTATTAATTATTTTATTACTAATAAAATAATGTAATTCATAATTTCTCGTACCTATGTATTGTTGTGGTATACTTGGTTTCACTTTCTTGAGCATGTACATCCACACCCATCGCCGTTTCTATGCAAAATAATGACTTAGTATCGTCATAATTCCCTCATGAAAGTATGCTACATTTTATTGCTTATAAATTACATAAAAGAAATAAAATTGATACTTATGACTTTCAAATTAATTTTGTTATATACAAAAATTAATACCGATATAAAATTTTTTTTATATTTAAATATCTACGAGAGTAAGACATTATTTATTCACAATTAAATTAAATGTGACGTAAAATTCGATTTTTTGCATTGATTTACATATGCAATGTCAAAAATCGAGCTCATTGAAATTATACTAGTATTGTAATCCGTGATTATACGAAAGAAAGGGATTTATTTATTTAGTACCACATATAACGTCGAGAGCAACATTGTTAGCAAACGGAAAAATATTGATGGCTTTCTCTGGATTCTTTGCTATTTCCCTCTCGAGATATTTTGTCAAGATCTCTGCTTTTTCAGACATAATCACAGCAAATTGGTCCAATATACTAAAATGGAACGTCGGCCCAATGAGTTTTCTATCATGGTTCCATTGTTTTCCTGAAGCAATACCAATCAGCAATATATTTACTTATTAAAAATATCGTAAAAGAGATAAAGAATACATATAAATGCGCACAGATAATTTATATAAATATAAACAAAAAGCACATATTATTATACAGTTTTTATCGCATTTTAGTTCTGTTTTTCTTGCATATCGCCAATGAATATTTGCAATGTACGAGGATTATTTGGAAGTCCACCGTCCACCTCCGGTAGGCTTGCAAAATAAAACAGGAAATATATTTTATTATATACTAAAGAGAGAGTTACTAACATATATACACTATTTTTCGACATCATTGCCATACGAATTGAGACACTTGTTATTGCATAACACAAGGTTTTGTATACGCATCAATGTACGCCGCCAAACTGGAATCTTAGCCAACTTCTAGCATTGCTCAACAGCTCCTCATTGCCTTCGAATCGCTGTGTCCTTAGTCACACTTTCATGCGTGTGAATAGCTAAAAATTCTTTGGTGCAAACTCCGGGCCATAAAGTGGGTGATCGAACTGCTATTGTACATCCAAAAATTCCGATGGAAGTTTCCCGACTACCGTGTAGTCTGGATTTTGCACCGAATGACTTTTATCTGTTTACATGCACGAAAGTGTGGCTTTATTTCTTGTTTTGTTAGAAGTTGATTGAGATTCCAGTTTAGCAACACTGTACTTTGATGAGGACATACAAAACCTTCTATCACGACAAGTGCTTCAATTCGAATGACGATTATGTCCAAAAATAGTGTATATATGTAAGTAACTTTTATGTATAATAAATATTTTTCCTGTTTCTTATTTTATTTTGCAAACCTACCGGAGATTACTCGTTAACTAAGTACTACAACTGAGTGACTTGATACTAGATGATTTCCGAACAGCTCATGTAAATAAAAAAAATTCCACATAAAACTGAATAACGTTTTAAGGCGCGCCAGTTTACATGAATAATTAATATTAATGTAAAATCATATTTACATAAGTAAAATATTATTATTACAAATATATAATATTTACATAAGTAAATATTTAATAAATAAGAATATCTTTTTTTTTGTCAGAGTATAAATATAGGTATACAAATTTGCATATTTGTATTAGAGTGAAATTTTACTATTCCTTGTTTTTCGTGATTTGTCCAAAATTCTTTTGCCAATAACCATATAACAAAAACGCATAATCTAATGTAAGTTGCAATTTACTTTTTATCTTCAATGAGATATTAAAATTAGACGTAAATGAGTTTATGCGTTTACCTGTAGAAGTTAGAAGTCCTTTGCCTAACCAAGGCTCCAGCATCACATAGGGAAATCCTTTTTCGATATTTACAGTGCTGGGCAAAATAATCTGTAAAAATGTGTTTAAAAACAATATAACCATGCGAATAATAATTTATCACATTTATATTTAAAAAGATATCTTTTTTCAAATTTTTAATTTTTTCAAGAACAGAGCCTCATATGCAACAATTTTATTCAATTTTTACGACTTACTTTTTCATGTATCGTTAATTACATTTTTTCTGGTGTATCATTAGGAAAAAAACATCCTATTTAATATTCTAAACATGAAACCGATAATTGACTAGATCGCTAAATTAACTTGGAAAGTACAGTTTGACCGTGAACTGTCTCGATCGAGAGACAAACCAATTTTTTTCATTATGCAAATATAATAAATACCGAGTCCTATTTATTCTTACCTCTAAAATTTCAGGTTTATAAATACTAATAAATGGTTTCAAGCCAATCCAATATATGAAAATTCCATCTTTAAAATCAACCATACGTTGCGCAAACCATAGTACGCGTTCTGTGGATAAGTACATAATCAGATATTCAACATTTACTAATTATTATACTGATTTAAAATAAACGACGAATTCCTTGTTTTAAGATCTTTGCTAAAAATATATAAATAATATTTGTAAAAGCATATCATGACAATGTCTTATTTATAAAGTTCTTCACCATAGTCGGACAGCTTCATTAATTCAAATGCCACGCCAAAAGGAAATCTACCGATTTGAAGAATATTTTTGAGCTTTCGTCGAAGAATGTAATGATGATATACTGTCGATATAATTGAGATTATTAAAACAACGAACAAGGCGCACAGTATCAAAGAGATCAACTCCATTTTTATAACCTGTAAACATATTAAATAGCTTGTAAGTTATCAAATATGTAAATGCATAAATTATTATAGTTACTTTTTAAATTAGAATTACATTGGAATTTTACACACACACACACACACACACACAGATTGATAAAGATTTCATTCATTTGATGTTTATATCGTTATTAGCTCTATTAATCGATAAAATTTTATAAAGACACTTTATTAATGTAAATGGATATGATGGATATATAAATATACAGGGTGTCCTAAACCACCTGTACACCCCTTTTCTTTCAAAAACTAAGCATTTTAGAGAAAAACGTTTTGAACAAAAATTGTATGGTTCTGAGGGGAACATAAGATGGTGTCCTTGACTTGACCTTAACGATGCCATCCAAGGTCAAACCAATGACACCATCTTATGTTCCCCTCAAAACCATACAATTTTTGTTCAAAAAGTTTTTCTCTAAAATGCTTAATTTTTGAAAGAAAAGGGATGTACGGGTGGTCTAGGACACCCTGTATATCATCGATCAAAATCAAATATAAGATTAATGTGATTGAAAATATTTCTTTGACAAAATATATCTCGATTATTTCTATGTAACTCATTCAAATGTGGAATCTTTGCTTATTGATAATCCAGGGAAAATCATGAAAATCGTAATAAATTTTTTATATTCCATTTTTCTACCGTATTTTTTTCATTGGAATCTTTAAAAGAATTTACTGTTTAAAATGTCTTATTATTCTTATTTTAACAAAAATTTGAAGATGTGATACATATGGGCGTTTATAAAATATTAAATCAATATTGAACTTCTAATCTTTGATCAAACGTACATTTGCACAGTAATGTAAGCGCTCTATCATCACTGTTTAATTGAAATATATATAGCCGAATTTCGCGAAGAATTACTTGCCATAATTTTATATAATACGGTTTAAAAAATCGAGATAATGAACAGAAATAAATTTGGTGTTTCATTATAAAATACTCGCCCATATTACTTTGTTTAATAAGTTTTTGATTACATCATATTTTAACTTTGCGCGAATTACTTTGTATCTGGAAAAAAATAAAATATGATACCAAGAATTTTAACTACATGATGCTGAAAAAATTGCAAGGTTTCGATACTTACTATCCGTTATGTCGGAGCACTTGATATTAAAAAAGAATGATGTTTCACCAAGATATTTGTAACACTTTTAGCAGATATCACTAGATCATTACTAATTATATATTACAATTTATCATGCTTTATAATTACAAATGTAGTATAATTAAATACAATAAGATAAGCGAGAAAAGAGAGAATAAGAGAATAGATGTTTCTCTAAAAAAAAAGAATCTTTTTTAAAAATTTTGTTAAGAAGCAAAGAATTATATAATCGTCTCCACTTCTTTTCGCTTCAAGACTCGATTGCAGAGTGATACTGCGTTCTTGATCTTTAATTCTCAAGTCTTGTTTTCGCTTTGCGCTACTCAAATCCACAATGTATGTAATTACTCACACACTAGAATGTACGAGGCTATATCTTATTTGAATTCTCCTTGCAAACGTTCCTACACATTTGAAAAATACTGCATCGTAAATTGACTTTTTATTACAATGAGATACATGATAGAAACTGATTTCATATGCATAATATGCTATATGCAAATAATGATCTAATTGCATACATAGTATGTTTAAGCTATAATTCTTAAGGAGAGATTGTGCAGATCAGCTACGTCGAAAGTTAATAAATCTAATACATTTTGAGATATTCATGAATTTGCCAAAAAGCACACTTTTAGCCTTTTAAAATATAAAGTTAATAATTAATTTATGAATTAAAAAGTAAAGATTTGCCCTGTAAAATATAATTTAATCTCAAAATCGTAAATATTATTTTATATCGAACTAACTTTTTTATAGTATATTACGAACATTTTATAACGACTATACACAAAAATAATAAAGAATTACATAAAAATAAAAAAGAATTGTAAAGAGCAAATCTTTACTTTATAAGAGAGGATAGAATGTGGTACCTACTTTGCGTAATGTTAAATTCATGAATCTCGAAATGTATTAAATTTATTATATAACTTTTGATGTAGCTGATCCGTGCAGTTCCTCCTTAAGGGGATCCCAAAGGGTCTGTTTTACCGATAAAAACTTTATTTTGCAAAATCTTTTTGTTGATTATAGATATCAAAAAATCCTTTTCCACAATTAAAGTATACATAATAACGGAGGGCGGAGTTTAACATTTCATATGAAAAGTGGAAAAAAATGATAAAATTACAGTTTAGTTATCGGCCTGTGCCGTCAACATTTACTTAATATAAAAGATTTGTAATCTGCACGTGCCTAATCAGTGAACCCCGCACTCGGCATTTCATCAAAGAGTATAAGTGAGCTTAGAGAAGTGAGTTTAGAAGCTTTATAAAAAAAATTCTGCAAAATAAAATTTTCGTGCATATGTGTGTGTACGAGATGGAGGCTCAAGAGTAAAACAGAGCAGTAGATTAGTTGCGTGATGTCGCGATAGACAGAGCTGCAATCGTACATGACAAACACAGATATAATCGTACTATCTTCGTCTCTTTCATGCGTGTGAGAGTAATATACATGTACGCACTAACATTATTGCAGTATCTTTTTTCTCTCAATCATACGCTCTGTCACGCTCTGTCTCTTTCTAATCGCTCGCTCGCTATGTACTACGTATCGCTTAGCTTCATGCTCCTCGCATATTCACTTACGCGTTCACTCGCGCTTCTCTCTCTCTCTCTCTCTCTCTCTCTCTCTCTCTCTCTCTCTCTCTCTCTCTCTCTCTCTCTCTCTGCTCGTTCATTATTGTATTTTTTTATTCCCATTATTATATTCTTTTATTTGCTCAACTTTTATTCTTTCTATTCTCGTCTCCTTACATAAAAATAAATAAATGTATTTATTTATTTTTATTTTATACAGCATAAATGAGATATACAATACGTTATTTTCTTTTTTTATTTCACTATATGTAGTTAATACAATACATAATTACGTTTCACTTTAGTTAAATACAACATGCACATACAAAAATACACACGCACACGCACACATACATAATACTTTTTTTATTTATAAAATATACCATATCTTATTTATGCTTTATAAAATAAAGATGAATAAATTAATTTATTATCATATAGGAAAACAAGAATAGAAAGAATAAAAGTCGAACAAATAAAAGATTATAATAATAGGAATGAAAGAATACAATAAAGAACAAGCAGAGAAAGAGAGAGAGAGAGAGAGAGAGAACAAATGAGGAGCAAGCGAGATAGCTAACATGAAAGACTTCCGAAGTCTCGCTCGCGAGGCTCGCTTTATCTATAATCTCTCGCGTTATATACCGTTACTGTAAAATTTTTGTTTTTCGCGCTTATTAATCCGAAAATAATTACAATGAATTAATGATATTTTACCAATTAAAATAATACGAAACACAAAATCGGATAATTTTTAATCAATTATATAATTAAAATTATGATTACTTATTTCATTAAAAATAATCCGATTTATGTCATATTTAGTGTCACTTTAATCGCAAAAATGTAATTAATCCATTACAATTATTTTCAGATATATAAAATGCAAAATACAGAGATTTTATTTTCTATAATAAGATGACATATACACGTCAAAGATAACAGATAAAGGGAGCCTGGCGAGCGAGACTTCGGAACTCTTTGATGTTTGTCATCTCGCTTGCTCCTTCATTCTTTCTTGCTCTCGCTTTTGTCGATTCTATAGCATCGGGGATCTTTCCTTATGTAAAATATAAACATTTTATAAAATAAAAACTGAAACTTACATTTTGGATGTTATTAATATGAATATAATTATAATGGATTAATGAGATTCTTGCGATAAAAATGATACTAAACACGACATAAATCGTATAATTTTTAATGAAATAAGTAATCATAATTACATATAATACATAATTGATTAAAAATAATCCAATTTATGTCATGTTTGGTATTATTTTAATCGCAAGAAACTCATTAATCCATTATATTTATATTTATACTAATAACATCCAAAATGTAAGTTTCAGTTTTTATTTTGTAAAATGTTTATATTTTGTACATAAGGAAAGATCCCCGATGCTATAGAATCGACAAAAGCGAGAGCAAGAAAGAATGAAGGAGCAAGCGAGATGATAAACATCAAAGTGTTCCGAAGTCTCGCTCGCCAGGCTCCCTTTCTCTGTAATCTTTGACGTGTATATGTCATCTTATTATAGAAAATAAAATCTCTGTATTTCGCATTTTATATATCTGAAAATAATTGTAACGGATTAATTACATTTTTGCGATTAAAATGACACTAAATATGACATAAATCGGATTATTTTTAATGAAATAAGTAATCATAATTTTAATTATATAATTGGTTAAAAATTATCCGATTTCGTGTTTCGTATTATTTTAATTGGTGAAATATCATTAATTCATTGTAATTATTTTCGGATCAATAAGCGCGAAAAACAAAAATTTTACAGTAACGGTATATAATGCGAGAGATTATAGATAAAGCGAGCCTCGCGAGCGAGACTTCGGAAGTCTTTCATGTTAGCTATCTCGCTTGCTCCTCATTCGTTCTCTCTCTCTCTCTCTTTCTCTGCTTGTTCTTTATTGTATTCTTTCATTCCCATTATTATAATCTTTTATTTGTTCGACTTTTATTCTTTCTATTCTTGTTTTTCTACATGATAATAAATTAAATTATTTATCTTTATTTTATAAAGCGTAAAAAGATATTGTATATTTTATAAATAAAAAAAGTATTATGTATGTGTGCGTGTGCGTGTGTACTTTTGTATGTGCATGTGTTGTATTTAACTAAAGTGAAACGTAATTATGTATTGTTTTAACTATATATAGTGAAATAAAAAAAGAAAATAACGTATTTTATCTCATTTATGCTATTTAAAATACAAATAAATAAATTTATTTATTTACGTGTAGAGATAAAAATAAAATAGAACAATTAATGTTGAACAAATACAAAAATATAATAATGAGAATGAAAGAATAATGAATGAACAAAAGGAGAGAGAGAGAGAGAGAGAGAGAGAGAAGCGCGAGTAAACGCGTAAGCGAATATGCTAGAAGAATAAAGCTAAGCGATATGCAGTACATAGTAAGCGAACGATTAGAAAGAGAGATACAGAGAGAAACAGAGTAAGTGTATGATCGAAAGAAAAAAGATATTAGAAATTGCGATATGTTAGTGCGTACATGTATATTACTCTCTCACACATGAATTAAAGTTTGGTAATTTATCAATTAATAATCCATATAATTAATTTTATATAATGTTTTCGTTAAATATAAATAATGTTTTTATGTATAAAATTAATTTAGCAATATAAAAACAATGTTTTTATTCGGTTGTACAATATTCATTTATTAAGATAAACATTTATAAAGATGTGCATTAGTTTTCATTTTCATCATAACGCGATATCTATAGCAGTCAGTACGTAAGTATGTACGTATCGGGCAGTAAGTCGGCTGTACGCACACACACATGCAAACAGACGAACGCGATCATATCAGTGCGCGGCAGCTCAGGCTCAGTTTGTCGCGTGTGTTTTGTACATACGCGTAACAAGAGATTATCGCGCGCTCAACCGTTATAACGCGTTATAACACGTTGAAGTCAAAAAACTGTGTTTTTGTGTTTTTAATTTTTAATATATAGTGTGTCCACATAATGGGACAAAAATATAATGATAAACGCTTGCCTCTCTCTGTCCGAAGACTTTCCTTAAAAAGAATAAGGGTCAAGAGGTTAGTATTATTTATATATAAGGTATATTTACACAGGGTGTCCGAAAATTCGCGCAACACCCTTTAAGGGAAGGTAGAGGGTGTTATTCTGAATAGAAACGTCCTGTAACATTTTTTTCTATAACGCTTCATAAAGGAGTTATTATTGAGTAAAGTCCGATCAATCAGCGCCGACTTTTAGCCGCGCGCACGTCAGTGAGCCCCGCGCTGCGAAGTGTGCGCCGCCGCACACTACTAGGCGCGCGGGGCTCACTGACGTGCGCCCGGCTAAAAGTCGGCGCTGATTGATCAGACTTTACTCAATAATAACTCCTTTATGAAGCGTTATGGAAAAAAATGTTACAGGACTTTTCTGTTCAGATTACTGTGCTCTACCCGCTCACGAGCGTTGGCACAATCCTTACCGGACACCCTGTATATACACAAGTCAATCATCGCCTATCTTTAGCCGGGCGCACGTCGGTGAGCCGCGCGCCTGGTAGTGTGCGTGAGCGCTCAGCTGTTACAGCTACAGCGCGGTTCACCGACGTGCGCCCGGTAGTGTGTGCGCGCGCGTGTGTGTACACACAGTGTATATATATATATAAGTATAGTACTTATATAAGTAATGCCGAATATATAACATAAATCTCTGAAAAATAAGAACGCAGTCTTTTGCTTATTTTGATATTTTATTGAAAATTTATTATATTTGTATTTTATAATAGTAGTTAGTGCTACAGTAGTTAGTTAGCCAGAGGCGGTCAGTTCGTGAGCTGGTTGTTTTAAGAATATTTGACACCAAATGCGTATCGCATGTTCGCTTTGGTTAAAAAATATATGCCAGAGGCGATCAATTCGTGAGCTGGTTGTTATTTCACACTAGATGCGATTTGCATGTGTGTTAAAAAATATATGCCAGAGGCGATCAATTCGTGAACTGGTTGTTATTTCACACTAGATGCGATTTGCATGTGTGTTAAAAAATATATGCCAGAGGCGATCAATTCGTGAACTGGTTGTTATTTCACACTAGATGCGATTTGCATGTGTGTTAAAAAATATATGCCAGAGGCGATCAATTCGTGAACTGGTTATTATTTCACACTAGATGCGATTTGCATGTGTGTTAAAAAAAATATATGCCAGAGGCGGTCAGTTCGTGAGCTGGTTGTTTTAAGAATATTTGACACCAAATGCGTTTTGCATGTTCGCTTTGGTTAAAAAATATATGCCAGAGACGATCAATTCGTGAACTGGTTGTTATTTCACACTAGATGCGATTTGCATGTGTGTTAAAAAATATATGCCAGAGGCGATCAATTCGTGAACTGGTTGTTATTTCACACTAGATGAAAATTGTATGTGTGTTAAAAAATATATGCCAGAGACGATCAATTCGTGAACTGGTTGTTATTTCACACTAGATGCGATTTGCATGTGTGTTTAAAAAATATATGCCAAGGCGATCAATTCGTGAGCTGGTTGTTATTTCACACTAGATGCAATTTGCATGTGTGTTAAAAAATATATGCCAGAGGCGGTCAGTTCGTGAGCTGGTTGTTTTAAGAATATTTGACACCAAATGCGTTTTGCATGTTCGCTTTGGTTAAAAAATATATGCCAGAGACGATCAATTCGTGAACTGGTTGTTATTTCACACTAGATGCGATTTGCATGTGTGTTAAAAAATATATGCCAGAGGCGATCAATTCGTGAACTGGTTGTTATTTCACACTAGATCCGATTTGCGTGTGTGTTAAAAAATATATGCCAGAGGCGATCAATTCGTGAACTGGTTGTTATTTCACACTAGATGCGATTTGCATGTGTGTTAAAAAATATATGCCAGAGGCGGTCAGTTCGTGAGCTGGTTGTTTTAAGAATATTTGACACCAAATGCGTTTTGCATGTTCGCTTTGGTTAAAAAATATATGCCAGAGACGATCAATTCGTGAACTGGTTGTTATTTCACACTAGATGCGATTTGCATGTGTGTTAAAAAATATATGCCAGAGGCGATCAATTCGTGAACTGGTTGTTATTTCACACTAGATGCGATTTGCATGTGTGTTAAAAAAATATATGCCAGAGGCGATCAATTCGTGAGCTGGTTGTTATTTCACACTAGATGCGATTTGCGTGTGTGTTAAAAAATATATGCCAGAGGCGATCAATTCGTGAGCTGGTTGTTATTTCACACTAGATGCGATTTGCATGTGTGTTAAAAAATATATGCCAGAGGCGGTCAGTTCGTGAGCTGGTTGTTTTAAGAATATTTGACACCAAATTCGTTTTGCATGTTCGCTTTGGTTAAAAAATATATGCCAGAGGCGATTAATTCGTGAACTGGTTGTTATTTCACGCTAGATGCGATTTGCGTGTGTTAAAAAATATATGCCAGAGGCGATATATTATTCTGTTGTGATGGAGACAAACAATGTATTATAAACGTTTATTACAAATATATAAACATTTATGTATACGAACAAAAAAAAGACAATATAATATATATTTGTATAAATAATACATTGTTGTTATATATCCATTGATTATATCGATTGAAAAAAATTAGCTGCGTTGCATAGATCGCAACTTATAGAAAGTTACATGATAATATTTAGAATATATGTATATATATCATACACATACATCTGTATACGTCTATGTACATATTATACATATACATATATATATACGCAATTATATATATAACACCTAACCAAATGTTATTCCTTTTGGAAGATATATGGGAAGACACATAGCCCGTATGAAGAATGTGAAATTATATTCAAATATGTGATAAAGGCAGACACGTCTATATTATACTGTTATCTATACGCTTAAATACGCTTAGATATGCGTGCGAGGCAATAAGAGCAGTAGAAATACACGATGTTGTCCGATTTCAACATATTGAACACAATTCTCTTTCAAATATGCATAGAACATGCAAAAATATTCATATCGGTAACAGCGGAACTAAAATTATTGATATTATCGATAATTTCGGTCGGTATTATCGATAATTTTAGTTACGCTTGGATGAGGGCGCTAACCCGTCGGAGTTCGGCCGTCACTTTTTGATCCCCTTAACAGTGTGAAATGAGATAAAACTTTATTTGTTAATAACTTTCAAACTAACAGCCTCCGGCAATTAATTTATTAGAAAAAGTTAATCAGAATGATGTCCTTGACAACATATTTTAAGGTCAAGACGATCGAAGCTGAGTCTCCTGTACTGCATAATTACCCGAAATTTTCAGTAATTTTAAGATCTTTTTGGTTTTTTAGGGGTGGGGTGCACGGGGAGGGGGCTCCGCCGACTGATTATCACTGTCGGAGTTACAACATATGTTAAGGTCGATGACCTAATTGTCGGTAATTTCCGAGGTTTCTCGGCTTTTTTGAAGGGTGGGGATGATGGGGGAGCGACTTCCCCAACTGATTATCACTGTTGCAGTCACAACAAAGATTTTTACCCTAAGAACCGCAAGAAAATATAAAATTTCGGAAAAGACCTTATTCCAAATAATTACCGATAAACTTTCAAAACGAAAATATTGGGTTCGATCAATGTTATTACAGCGGAAGCTAAAAAGTCATTTTCATACTCTCTTCCAGTTTATTAAAAACAATGACGAGAAACAGTTTTTCAAGTTTACTAGAATGATTGTTTCACAATTCGAAAGACTATTAGAATTAGTGCAAGAGCTTCTGACAAAACGAAGTATTCGAGAGCCTTTGTCACCGGAACATTGATTATATGTATATTACTTTGTAGTAAGTATATTTTGTAATACTTTCAATAATTTATTGTGTGTTTTTTTAACTATCATAACAGGGATATTTTATTTCGTAGTTATCTTACTCATGGTTGCAGTATGCAAACTGTTGCATGGAACTTTTACGTGTCAGAATCAACTATGAGCAAAGTTATCCGTGACACTTGCAAGATTATATGGGATAAGTTATTGCTTATATGTTTGCCAAGACTTACTACGAATGATTTCAAAATTCACGAGATTTCCAACAATTGTGGAACATGCCGAATTGTTTCGGGGCGATTGATGGGAAGCACATCGTTATACAAGCTCCTTACAATACTGGAACCAGTTTCTTCAATTATAAAAAAACGGTGTAACGATACCGTTACTAACGGCCTAGCGGGCCGATCCACTGCGCGCTTTTCGAAGCTCGGCGCTTATGGCGTCCCTAAGCTCCCACACCCGTGTCGCGGCCTCACCGTGGGGACCACCCCACCACGCGCCGAATCGCGCGAGTGGGTGACCGGCCGCCGGTATATAAGGCAGTCCGGCGAGCGTATCGTTACCAGTTCCCGATCCTGAGTCCTATCTCGTACAACTCCTGATCCGAAACCGACTTCTGCGTTACACCAGGCTACGGTAGATACAGGTAGACCAGGCTACACCAGACTATCCGTAGTTACGCCGGACTACCCGTACTTACACCGGGCTACCCGGTTGCTGGGACGGCGCACCCTGATACCTAGCGTTACACCAAGTCACGGGCTACCCGCGGTTATGCCGGGCTTCCTGGTTGCTGGGACGGCGCCTCCTGATATCCTGCGTTAAACCAGGTCACGGGCTACCCGTGGTTATGCCGGGCTTCCCGGTTGTTGGGACGGCGCATCCTGATACCCCGCGTTAAACCAGGTCACGGGCTACCCGTGGTTATGCCGGGCTTCCCGGTTGCTGGGACGGCGCAACCTGATCAGTGATGCCAGAATTGAGCAACACGACTCCGTAATAGAGGGGATACGCACACAAGCGTGAACCGTATACATGTAATGCGCAGAGCGCTCTGCGTATTACATGTATACGGTTCACGCTTGTGTGCGTATCCCCTCTATTACGAAGTCGTGTTGCTCGCATCTCAATTCTGGCATCAGTGATCTTGATACCCCGCGTTAAACCAGGTCACGGGCTACCCGTGGTTATGCCGGGCTTTCCGGTTTCTGGGACGGCGCATCCTGCTAGCTTGTAAGACCGTACCGCGTTCCCCGCGTCCAGTTAAATCGCATGACCGTTTATCTACTCCGCGACCAATTATACCGTAAGACCGCTTTGGTCTCCGCGTCCAGATGGACTCTAGTACCGCTTTGTATATACCGCGACCAGTTAGTTCGTAAGACCGCTTTATGTATACCGCGACCAGTTAGACCGTAAGACCGCTTTGTTCACCGCGTCCAGTTAAAGCATAAGACCGCCTTGTATATATACCGCGACTCGTTAAACCGTAAGAACGCTTTGTATATACCGCGGCCAGATCAGCCACCCGGCCGAACCTTGTAATTGTAGAGTTAATTAACCGTATTACGATTTCCGCCAGTGTCGCGTCCACTCCGCCTTTACACACGGCCATCATACCACCACAGCGCGCTAGTCCTTCTAAGGATAAGCCGTAGACAATACTGACGCCCAGTCCTTCTAAGGACAAGGCGATCAGCCAGTTGGAACCATATTAAAGGCCGCGCGACCACCGTAGTATTTAAGATCTACTCAATCTACCTTATTGTAACAATAATTGTTTGCATGATAAGCACCGCGACCGCAAAACACCTCAGCATTGTCCGCATGAGCCGCGCTCGCTTCGCGAGCCTTACACGCGCCAGCTACCGCGTAGCACCGGTTTCGCGAACTTCTGTACGCACCGCTCTCGCATGTTGCATTGTAAATAATATAGCTTTCAGTGTTAAATCTTTAGTAACGACTTGAATAAACTAATTGTTCAACCAATTATACCGAAGAAGAGTGAGTTAGAGTTCCCCCTTCTCCCGAATCCTGACACCGGCGAGCCTGATCCGCGGCGTCGGGAAAGGTGAACCGTTACACATTCAGCATCGTATTAATGGCAGTTTGTGACGCTAAGTATATTTTTACACTTGTTGATGTTGGTCCTTTTGGTTTACAAAGTAACGTAGGAGTTTTTAAAGAATCGGCTTTTGGAATAGCTCTCGATAACAACGAACTGGAAATACCAGACGACAGCTGCTTACAGCTGTAAGGGAATTAACACAAAGTTTCCATATTATATGGTTGCAGATGAAGCGTTTCTTTTAAAGAGCTATATTATGCGACCATATCCTGGAACCAAATTGAGCAAAACACAAAAAATTTTCAATTGTCTTTCTCAAGCACGTCGTATTATTGAAAACTCTTTTGGAATTCTGGCCAGTCGTTGGCGAATCTTTCGATCAATGATTATTGCACATGTTGGTACCGCGGAATGGATTGTGTGTGTAGGATTGTGTCTTCATAATTTCCTCCGAAAATAGGAATTAATCTCAAAACCAGAAAATGCTACGTACTGCCCTTCAAATTACGCTGATACATAGGACAACAAAGGAAATGTCATATCTGGACAGTGGAGACAATGCGAAGAAAATATCATCTTTAAGAATATGGGAAAAATGGGATCTAATAATGCTACACGTAAGAATGTTACCTTACGTGACACGCTTGTCGAATACTTTATTTCTCCAGAAAGCGCAGTTTCGTGGCAAAAAGCATACATCACAAGAGGATCATTTTAATCCTACAATTCGTAAAGATGTTGACTATGCAAAACATTGACTATCGACATTATTTTGAATGTTTACTATTCTTTTGTTTTAAATGATTCATTAAATATTAAATAATAATCTTATCGTATATTACACATTGTATCTTTATTAATAAACTTTGAAACAGCTACATTACAAGTCTTGATAATAAACTGTTACATTTGTAACATTTTCACGCTGCGTTCATTTACGTAACATTCATTTATAAAAAAGAAACTCGTACATTACACAAAATTTATAATAGGGATAGTTTGAAAGTTTTAAAACCATTAACGGCCTTAATGACAATTTTGAAAGCGTTCAAATTCGTTTACACATATGTGACAGTACTTTAATAACTATAAAACTAAAACTTATTACTTCTTTAGATAAAATCACATTCATTAATTTTTTAAAAGCACCATTCTAATTGCAAAGTTTGGACTTATATATTATATCTTATCTATATATATACTGCGTTCACGGAGAGAACGACCTCGTTCCGCGTAGCTTTGGGCGGAGTGGGGATTAGGCGAGAGACTTCAGCGCGCTACTTCAATGCCGTATGTCATATGCGTATCGATAGTGTATTACGTATGTGATCCGCCTATAAAGCTCGAAAGAAATGTCATAATATTGAAAGCTTGTGTTGTTCTCTGTTAATCGATTTTTATTACTCTTTTTAATTAAATCGCAATATATCTATTATATTTATTTTCTCTTTTTGCAATCTAAAAATTATTAATAAAATTTAATACTATTATAAATAAATAGGGTCCCCTTTCTCGGCTAGCCGGATCTGAAAGCTGCAAGACCAATTTTGGCAGCGTAGAGAGGGCAAGATGGGCGGTCGGTCGGGCAGGATCTGACCGAACCGGACGAAAAGCGAGGTCGTTCTCTCCGTGAACGCAATATAGTATATTTCTTGCAGCTTATACCTATAAGAAAGTAATCCTTTCAGGCAATGGATGGATTACAATCTAACAATATATGTATGTTTAAAACTTAACACAGTTATTTCTTTTTTGTAAAACATATTGCAATAGCATAGGGTAATTATTCAGAATCACGGCTCCACCTGCAAATAAGCTGCAAATTTTTTTACGGACTTTTTATGTTTAGAAAGAAATATAAATAACCATTTTTAGTTGAGGGAGGCCCAAAAAAAAAGTTATAGACCAAAAAAGGGTAATTATTTCGAATAAGGTCTTTTCTGAATTTTGACAAATATGATCGGATCTCTCGGTAAAACTTGTTGTTGTGACTCCAACAGTGATAATCGGTTGGGGGAGGCCGTTCCCCATCACCCCCACCCCCCCCCCCCAAAAAAACGAAAAACCCCCAAAATTACCGAAAATTAGGTAATTATGTACTATAAAGTTTACCCCACAACCCAAACCAAATTTTAGTTTTAAATCAGAAATAGGTTTGGGTTAGGTTATATCTTCCGAAGTGTATGCGTGGACACAGTGGGTTGCGCCCCCTCTACGGGGGGGCTCCACTTCCGGAAGATATAACCTAACCCAAACCTATTTCTGATTTAAAACTAAAATTTGGTTTGGGTTGTGGGGTGGACCTCGCTTCGCTTTAGTAATTTTTGGAGTTTTTCGGTTTTTTGGGGGGTGGGGTGATGGGGGACGTGCTCCCCCGACTGATTATCACTGTTGGAACCACAACAAAGAGTTTTACCGAGAGATCCGATCATATTTGTCAAAATTCAGAAAAGGCCTTATTCAAAATAATTACCCCGTTTTTTCCGCTGTTTTGGTCTATAATTTTTTTTTAGCCTCCTCCGATTAAAAATTGTTCTTTACATTATTCTCTAAGTATAAAAAGTTATCAAAAAAATTTGCAGCCCATTTGCAGGTGGAGCCATGATTTTGAATAATTACCATATACAGGGTGAGTCATTTTAATCAACGCAAGAAAATATCTCGTAAAGTAAGCAAGATGGAAAAAAATATTTTATACAAAAGTTGTAGGGTTCAGAGGAGGACACATGATGAAAATATGGACTTGACCTTGACTGACTTTTTCAAGGCCAAATCAATGTGATCGATATTTTCTTAAATGGAATCCCCCATTTTTTATTGCATATTCTTGTAGCTTATCTCGAAAGCTTTCCAAAACACTATAATAAAGTATTTTTTTATTAAGTACTTTTTGAGTTATTTTATATTTTAATCTGACATATTTCGATATAAAAATTAAAATATCTCGTAAAATATTTAGTTTTCGATAATCTTACCGTAATACTTTTATGTTCAGAATAATGGGACAAATCAATTAGTATAAAAAAAATTGTTTTTAAGAAAAAGTATGTAATTATTTACAATGTATTTTTTTAAACAATTATTTGTTTTTCTCTTTACACTAATTGATTTGTCTCATTATTCTGAACATAAAAGTATTACGGTAAGATTATCGAAAACTAAATATTTTACGAGATATTTTAATTTTTATATCAAAATATGACAGATTAAAATATAAAATAACTCAAAAAGTACTTAATAAAAAAATACTTTATTATAGCGTTTTGAAAAGCTTTCGAGATAAGCTACAGGAATATGCAATAAAAAAAGGGGGGTTCCATTTAAGAAAATATCGATCACATTGATTTGGCCTTGAAAAGGTCACTCAAGGTGAAGTCCATATTTTCATCATGTGTCCCCCTCTGAACCCTACAACTTTTGTATAAAACATTTTTTTCCATTTTGCTTACTTTACGAGATATTTGCGTGCGTTAATTAAAATGACTCACCCTGTATATATATATTATATATATATATATGTAAATTTTCATATATATATGTACACACACACACACATACACACACACACATTACAATTTATATATATATATACACACACACGCACATATATATTTCAATTTATATACAATTTTATATTAATTATATTAATTATATATATAATTAATTATATATGTTATTATTATGTATGTAAAATTATACATATATATATATATATATATATATACATATAATAAATATGTAATAAATAATATATAATGTGTATATGTAATGTAATGTAATAAGTAACGTAAATAATTAATATATATTATATAATTGTATACATAAGTATAACCTACCATTTATTGTTTCGGCCACAATCTTCCATGCAGTGTCTTTTATTGCGGCATTTTTGAATCCTGCATTTCCTTTATCATATATTTCGGGATGCGCCCGCACACACTAGTAATAAAACGTCTTTAATCGACATTTTTTATTTAAATGCTTCGCTACAAATTACGAATGTGCAACACAATGCCAAGTGTCACTCTTGAATTCGAGCGCAGCGCACACAATTGTCGAAAGCATTGATTGGCCGAAAAGTCACGTTAAGTTCTAATATTTACTTTACGTTACGTTAAAGTCAATCGTAATTGACAACATAGAAAACATTGTGTTTAGGTTTTACGTTACTTCACGTCCCGTCGCGTCCCATTACGTAAAGTTCATCGTAATCCCGGCCTAACGGGGCATGCATGATCTTTTGATTCTACTAAGCAATTTCCTATATAGATTCCTGGAGCTGTTTCCTCTGCTCACACTATTCCTATCCGAATTTGATTGGTTGTCGCTTTCACAATGGTTTCGCTGCGCGGTTTTAGAGTTATTTTATTAAACGAATGGAATTTTAGCACAGCGTTTCCTATTTTTAATTGGTTTTGTTTGTAGTTACAGGATACTCAGTGTTGTCGAAGTAAATCGATCCCTAGAATCCCTTCGTATTCGATCGGAATGTCGTCCCTTACTACGTAAAATGCATATTTTAATTTATGTCCATCTACTTTAATTGTGGCGTACATTTTTCCGATTGTGTGTACTTTATGTCCGGTTATGCCAGTGAGCGCGATTTTATCTTCGTATATGAGTGTGTCATCCTTTAATTGTTTTAATTGTATTAACCTGAATCGTACAACATCCGTATCCTTTTCATCTTTTGCTTGTCGTATACGTAATACTATTAACAATAGGTCCGTCTTCTTCTGTGTGCGTGGCATATCTTTAATATGCGTAACGCGATATTCGGACGCAGGTCGCAGTTGTTTCTTTTTAGATTCGCTTTTATCGTCTTCGCTATTGCTACCGTCGGACTCGGAATCTCGTTTTTGTTGTCGCAGATTCTTTCGGTCGCGTGTATTTTCTTTGCGCGGTTTTTTCTGGTTACCGTCTTTTATTTTATTTGTATTAGTTTTCGGTTTTCCGTTCAGACTCCAGCATTCGTCGCGAATGTGCCCGGATTTTTTACAATGTTTACAATATTTATTTATCGCATTTATCCGCGAGGATTTTTCTGGTTTAGGGAGCGCGTATCGACTACTTCGACAATCGCGTCTATAATGTCCCTTTTATCCATATTTGAAGCATTGCGGAGTCCAACCTGTTGCGAGTTACTCGATTCGAATTTATTTTTATTCGGAAAGTTGCTTGTTCTTGCCGTTGTCGGTCCAATAAGTTTTTCTTTGGCGCTCGCGCCCGTTATCGCTTCTTGGAGCGTCGTATATCATTACGCGCGTACGAGTACTTTTAATTCGTTGCGTAATCCGATTTGGAAGTTTATTAACGCTTGCTTTTTAATCGTTTGTTGGATTGTGCGTTTTGATGATGAGGAATGCTGTTCTCCTTCGATCGTAGAATCGTACAACTTCATTGCCAATAAATCAACGCGTTGTCCGAAAGCATGCGCAGTTTCATTCGATTTTTGTTTGAACGTATTGAATTCGATTTGTAAATGTGTAGTATTTTGTTTAGACTGATAACAAGTTTCAAGTTGTTGCTTTAATTCGAAAGTTTGAATATCTCGCGTCTCGAAATCCTGCATAGCTTTTCCCTTTAATTTTGTTTTTAATATAAAATTGCTCGAATTAACGATTCTTCATCCGCGGGATTTATGTCCTGGACGGCGTGCATGCATTTAAGAATTCTAGTAACTTACAGTGACCGGCAAAAATAAAAAGTTACCTTAGCTATAAAACTGATTTGATTCAAAAAGATAAAAAAAAATTTATTATGAAGTTTTTTATAACTAAAACTGAAAATTTATTAATTAATTTAATGTTTTTAATTGAAAAGAAATCATTTTTTATTTAATACTGTATTTATTTCTATATAATCATTTATTTAAGAGTGACAAAATAAAAAAGCCAGTTAAGGTAACATAGTATTACGATTTAAAAAAACAACAATATTATTTTAATTAATAATTTCCTTTAGCCTCAATTACTTTTTGCAATCTTCTTGGTATACTTCCAATTAAATTTTTTAAATGTTGTGTATTCAAATTCTCCCAGGCTAGTTGTAATGCTTCAAAATAATAATTCTTGTTAGTTACTCCGCTTTTATTAATTCTATTATCCAAAATTGCCCACAGATTTTCGGAGACTGCGAAGGCCATTCAAATTGTTTAATCCGGCAGGAACGAAAAAAAGCTTGACTTTTCTTTGCTGTGTGTTTCGGGTCGTTATCTTGTTGGAAGATAAAATTATCTTCTAGTCCGAGTTTCAACAAAGACTCCTCCAAATTTTTATTTATTATATCAATGTAGACATCTGCTATCATAACTCCGTCAATTTTGGCAAGATGTCCCACTCCTGCCCATGAGAAACATCCCCAGACTAAACTATTTCCTCCGCCATGCTTTACAGTTTTCTGAATATGACGATCTTGAAGCTCTTCTCCGTGTTTTCTCCAGACTCTAATCCGCTTCTTTTGTCCAAATAACTCGAATTTACTTTCATCTGTCCATAAAATATTTTTCCAGGAGTCCAATGACATATTTGCATACTTCCGAGCAAATTGCAAACGTTTTTTCTTATTGATGACACTAATGAAAGATCGTTTACGTGCAAACCGGCTGTGTAAATTTGCTTCATTGAGTCTTCGACAAACAATGCGGTCAGAAACAGTAAGATGCATGTTTTCCTGAATTTCTCTAACAGTAATCTTTGGGTTTTTCTTAACTTCACGGATTATTTTCATATCCTCCCGCTTGGATGTTGCTCGTTTTCGGCCTCTTCCGATTCTATCTGCCACCGATCCAATTGATTGAAATTTTCTTCTGATCTGTTCTACTGCTCCTCTACTTACTTCATAATTTTTGGCTATATTCCTTGGAAAGACCTTTTTGAATATCTCGCACAATTAAGTTTCGAACTTGTGTGGAAATTGCTCTTTCTCCCATTTTTGACCGCGAATTTTGTGTAATAATCGAGGTAAGCCAATGTTGCAAAAATGATTAACAACAACGTAAAGTGAGCGCAATAACACGAACATGTTGACATGACAACCAAACAAAATATTGTACATATTATATCGAACAAATCTGAATGGCTTTTTTATTTTGTCAATATAATAAACAGCAATATTTAATAAATATAAATAAAACTAAAAAGTAAAAAATAATTTATGTGACAGTAACATAAAATTTTAAAATAAATAATAAATGCTTCTTCTTTCATCAATGAAAATCACATTGTTTTAATATTTTTACTCTTTCATTAAGCAAAACAGTATAACTAGAAAAATGGCTTTTTATTTTTGCCGGTCACTGTATGTCGCGATGTTCCGTCAAATTCGGGAATCATTGCTCTTGCTTCCTTTAATTCGGAGCGACGCTTCGTCGACTTCTGATGTCGCGTTCGGTTCGCCCATAAGTTGCATTAAACGCATCGTTGTCGTCTTCTCTGCGGTGATATTCGCGACGGGGTAAATCCATAATTGCGTCTTCTACTCGCGTCGTTCTCCTATTCAATAACCTTACTTCTGCGCGTATCTCATTTAACATGTCGAGGAGCTGTGTATAGTCTCTTCTTTCTTTGCGGTTTGTCTCGGGAGGCGGCGTGCGATCTGTCTCCACTATGTTACGGCCCATCTGGCGGATGGATCGTCGCATGTGTTCAATTTCCTCGTCTACCGTGCCTTGTGATAGGTTCGCGGGAGTGCGTTCATGCGTATTACGCGCTTCGGCAATATTATTTTCTCGTTGGCGGTAAATTTCTTCCGGATCGAACTGGTCGTTCTCGTAAGAGGTTATCGAAAATTTTCGTCGTAAGGATGCTCTACTTGGAGTTCTGCTAATATACGGTCGCGTACGTCTAGTCTCGCATTGAGTGTTCTCAGTGGGGTCAGTCGTAGTACGCAAGAAAAGGCTTTTGTCGAAACTGTTAAACGAAAAATCGCGTTCGGTGACGACGTTCTCCGGTAACTCGGACTCGCTTTCGTTCGAGTATTGCGTTTCTAAGTTTCTTCGTGCGTTATAAAAAATTTTTCGCGGTATTAAACTTACACTAATCGCTTGTTACGCTGGTTCGCTTAGTAATCACAATCGGTTCGCTATCGGTTTCGGTATGTTAGAACCTTCCGATATTCACGCAATTACAAATATATTACGGACTACAGTAATAAGACGGCTCGCATGTTCGCTCACTGGGTCAGTAGGTTGCTGACGCTGTAATCTCTCGCTCGGCGGCTGATAAGGCTGGTGGCCTGATGCTTATCGTACGGCAGACGTTGCTCGCCGGTGATGTGTTGTCTTTAGAGATGTCGTAGATCGGCGTTGGTCCTTGGACATTGGCGTTCCTACTCGAGTTTCAGCTGCTTGGCCATGATTCTCGTACTGCTTATGTTGTCCGTATATTGCTTCTGCTTGTGTCCGTCAGCTTCAACTTGTTTGCTGGCGTGCTTGTTATTCACTCTATTGGTTTTTTACAGGTCTTTAGTTGGCGAGTTGGCTGGCGATCCTGTGGCACATCCCACCGCTGCCACAATTTTGTTGTGCCTCTGTGGTGGCACGGAGATTTTGTGGGGATCGTTGGCCAAATTAGAACTGGGAAGTTCGGGATCGTTCAGGGTCTTCTCGCCGTTTGCATTAATTTGTAGTCATATTAAAAGAAAAGTCGTTTATTTAAAGATACCCGCTTTAATTCTTCTTTTCTCTTTCGCTCTACAACTGTTCGGCTTATCGCGGTATAGAGTTGCTTGGCGTGCGCTTGCCTGATATCACGTTTGCCGTCGCGAGATCAGCTGTGACGCTCTTTACTATTAAATGATTACAATTGTCCGTCTCGTGGTTGCTTTTGTTAATCAGTTCGACTGCACTGTATAATTGAACGATTATGATTGCCCACCGCTCGTTCGAGGTGGGTAGTTTTATCACCTCCTGTTCGATTAGTTTTTGAAGGGGATAGTTTAGCGACAGGACCATAGGTGGTCGTGTCGCTCGTTTTCGGATGGGAAAGGCCCAGATGCAAGCTAAGGAAAGTTAAATTTCTTTGCTTGCATTTCCGGAGCGTCGTCCTTCAAACCTTCGCGATTGCGTGGCCTCCGCGCGTGGCTCGCTTTGTCAGCGTTTGCGCTCGTAACTCTATATGCCTTCCTCGGCTTCGAGTTATAGTCGAAAGACGTGTATTAAATAATATTTAATAATTAATAATTAATAAAATTATAATAATTTGATTATAGCCGTTTTGGGCTATAACAGTTCTGTTCTTGTCTATTTGGCTACCTGAGTTTTATACGGGTGCGACACTCGTTCGGACCCCTGTTGTGCACCCGACCTCGAGGGGGTGTTGTAGTTTCCCTAAGTATTTCCTTTTTTTCGAAGATTAGCATGGCGTAATTGACAATCCTCGAGAAGATGACCTTGCTCCTTACAGTAGCGACAGAACAATGAATTCTTGCATCCCGTTTGTTGGTTTATTTTTGATCGACAATCTTTAGCAATGTTATCGAAATTGTTACAAAGTTACATGAGTTTTATTTTCCGTATAACGTTGTTCATTTTGTTTCTTCCAGCAATTATTTGCAGAATGGCCGGGTCTTTCTCATCATTGGCAAATTACCGAGATTTTGTTGCTGTTGGTTGTGTTATTCTGTCGGCAGGATTTTGCATCAAGACCAGATTTTAGACATAACTTTTGACAAGTTATTATTCTTTCTTGAACTATATTTACTGGTCGGCAGATTTGTGGGTCACGGAAACGTCATTTCTCTGCTCCATACCCACGTTTTTTGCAAATTTGACACACTAGTATCGCGGTTCCTAAATCAGTCTGGTTGTTAACTGGCTGAGATGTTTGTAAATATTTCCTGCAGTTGCTACCCACATGTCCTTCCTTATAACAAATTTGACAAAATTTGAAAATTTCCTTTAGGCTGTTAGTTGTCTGTTTACCTGAAATGCTATCTGTTCCCTGTCGTAAATCTGTCATTGCTCGGAGTTCTCTCTCTATCTTTAAAGCATCGGCTACAGTTGCTTGTACATCTAAGTTTCTTGCAATTCGTCGTTCAATTTCTGGTCTTAGGCCTCTAATAAAACACTTGTATATGTCCTTTTCTAATGACGCTTTAATATTTTGGTCAGATAACAAGTTTCCCGAACTTCTATATGCCTCTAAAATTTGTTTTCCGAGAATTTTTACTCTATTTGCATAAGTAACTACATCTTCATCACCTTTTTGATATACAACCAAATTCCCCTTGTAATTGATAAACAATTTCTGCTGGTCCGTAGATTTGTTTTAAATGTTTAGTTAACTGAGAAACGCTATCAAAATCTTGGTCTTATATAGTTCGGCGCGAGTCTCCCCTATTATCCTAGTTCTTATTATTTTAGTAAACTGTGATTTAGCCTCACTAGGCAACATGGATTTTACTTCTTCACATCCCTCCATAAAATAATTTAATAGAATGTTTTGACGTCAAAATAAAGGACGGCTTCGACCGTGTATTTCAAAGTAGCGAAAGGATTATTTTGAGTCGTGTCGCCGCCGATACCGCTCGGGCCTTTCTTTCTTTCGGATTTATCAAATTCAGCTACAATAGTCTTATCGCAGGAATCGGCGAAATTAGTTTCGCTAAACTTGTTTCGAAATCTTTTTCAATTACCGTTTCATCTAACGAAAAATTAATACTAGTAGTAGTAGATTTTTTAGAAATAGAGGTGTAGTGTGTTTCTGATTTGTTAGATTTTGTTCGATTGTATATTCTTGAGCAAATTGAAAATTTCGTTCTATTTCGTTTTTATCAGCTGTACCTCTTGTATCTTTACTTATTCCAGTTTAAAAGATCGCACATTACAATCCCGGACGAGCTTCCCAAGTCTGAAAAGCAGCTAAACGACCCGGTTGCTATTACGCTGATTATTCAGATGTTCATTTAGTGGTCCCTTTTCGTTAAGAGAATTCAATCTCTTTTATATGAGATGGGACGAAATGCAACCTTTCGGTTAGGAATGAGTGGGGGTTAATAAAGAGCTATTTTGATTTTAATTAATAAAGTACGAGTTTATTCATTTTTAACATAATGATGGATATACATGATTATATAAAAATAAAGAAAATATTTTTGACGGTAATTTCTCGGTGAGTATGCGTGTGTTTGTGTTTCTTAGCGCGCGGGTGTTATATTAGTGCGGAGGACATCAGTCAGAGTATAAGGGCAGGATTCTATCATAAACATTAAGGTTCTGACTGGTTAATACAATATAAAAATATATTTAATTATAGGATAAGAAAAATAAAATCAACATGTAAAAGTCAATAAGTGTATATGTTAAGAACGGTCAGAAGTATAAAATTGGTCCTTCGCATATGTGTTAGATTAAGATCAGGACTCAAAATTTTCTAAGACTTATTGCCGAAACGGGTTGATGATTTAAAAGAATGAAACATTCTTCGGAAAGTTTTGATTTGAATAAGAAACAAGATAAAAAGGAAGAGAGGAAAAATTATTCAATTAAACTTACTTTTTTAAATAGTAATTCGGAGGTGGATGGGTGGCAATTTGTGCGGTGTTTTGCTCTGTGTCTCATGTCAGTAGCCCGATGTTCGACTCGTGCTTGCGGATTGGTTGCTCTGGAAATTATGCCAAGTGAGGACACTGGTTGCACAAATAACTAACTCGCGAGTTACGGTGCAAAAGCACAGAATAAGACTGCGTGAAGCTGAAGGCTGGAGAATAAGTGTCTGAATGTCTCTTCGAGTCCTCTTTTTATAATTCTCTTTTCAGGAGTGTTCTAATTCTAAAAGTGAGAATCTTCCAAAACTTCAACAAATTGAAATTGCGCAGAAGTGGGGATACTTCAACTTTAACGAATTAAAAACTGTGCTAGTGTCCTCATTAGGCGAGGTATTCCTCCTACTTTTCGAATTTTTATCCGTGGTGATCGTCGATTGATGATCTCGATATCAGTTCAAAGTCCCTTGAACATTAGCTTTCCCGACGAACTCTCGTGCACGTGATCTGATTAGAAAAAGTCTTACTTCCTTATGATTATTTTTATCGATATTGATGCAGCTGTATTTACTGAATATTTCGTTACGAAAATTTTATCATTATTTATTCGGTTGTATTTGTCAGATATTTCGTTAGAAGAAATTTTATTATCTTTTCGGTATCACTTTATTCTTCGCCAAAAAATTCTACTGCAAAGGATATCTACTGATTTTTATTTATTTCGAGGCGACCGGCGCGGTTTCGTCACCGGTCTTCTTGCGTCTTTCTCACGATTGCTCATAGATATAGTTATTGACAAGTGACTAAATGTTTAAAGAAATGTATGACTCAAGATGCTCTTGTTATAGCCCAAAACGGCTATAACCAGATTAGTATAACTATTAATTATTAAATATTATTTAATATACGTCTTCCGACTATAACTTGAAGCCGAGGAAGACGTATAGAGTTACGAGCGCAATCACTGACAAAGCGAGCCACGCGCGGAGGCCACGCGTTCGCGAAACTTGAAGAACGATACTCCGGAAATGCAAGCAAAGAAATTTTATTTTGAATTTACGTAGCTTGCATCCGGATTTTTTCCATTTGAAAACGAGCGATACGACCATCTATGGTCCCGTCGCTAAGCTATCCCCTCCGAAAACTAATCGAACAGGAGGTGATAAAACTACCCACTTCGAACGAGCGCCAGGCAATGATGCCAGAATTGAGACGCGAGCAACATGACTCCGTAGTAGAGGGGATACGCACAAGCGTGAACCAGAGCGCTCTGCGCATTACATGTACACGGTTCACGCTTGTGTGCGTATCCCCTATATTACGGAGTCGTGTTGCTCGCATCTCAATTCTGGCATCAGTGGCGCCAGGCAGTCCTAATCATAAAATCACACGAAGCAGTTACAATCATACAATTATATAGTACAAATAGATTAACAAGAGCAACCACGAGACAGACAAATGCAAATGGTTTAATAATAAAGGACGTACCAGCTTTTCTCGCGACGGCATCCGCGATATCAGGCGCGTGAAGCAACTCTATACCGCGATAAGCCAGTTGTACAGTGAGAAAGAAAGGAAGAATTAAAGCTGATATCTTCAAATAAAAAGATTTTATTCTAATCCGACTACAAGTTTGGTCTAAACGGCGAGAAGACCCTGAACGATCCCGAATTTCCCAGTTCTAATTTGGCCAACGATCTCCAAAAATCTCCGTGCTTCCACGGAGGCACAACAAAATTGGTGGCAGCGGTGGGATGTGCCAAAGGATCGCCAGCCAACTCGCCAAATAAAGACCTTTAAAAAACCAATATAGTGAATAACAGGCACGTCAGCAAACAAGTTGAAGCCGACGGACACAAGCAAAAGCAATATATACGGACGACACAAGCAGTACGAAAATCACGGCCAAGCAGCTGAAACCCGAGTAGGAACGTGTCCAAGGACCAACGCCGACCTACGACATCTCCAAAGACGACGCATCGCCGCCGGACAACGACCGCCGTACGACGAGCATCAAGCCGCCAGCCTTATCAGCCGCCGAGTGAGAGATTGCAGCATCAACAACCTACTGACCCAGTGAGCGAACATGCGAGCCGTCTTATTACTGTAAGTCCGTAATATATTTGTAATTGCGTAAATGTCGGAAGGTTCTAACGTACCGAAACCGATAGCGAACCGATTGTGGTTATTAAGCGATCCAGCACGACGAGCGATTAGCTTAAGTCTAACAACGCGAAAAAATTTTCATAACGCGCGAAGAAATTTAGAAACTCAATACTCGAGCGAAAGCGAGACCGAGTTACCGGATAACGTCGTCACGGAACGCGAATTTCCGTTTAATAGTTTCAACAAAAGCCTATTTCCGTGTGATACGACTGACCTCATTGATCACACTCAACGCGAAACTAGACGAACGAGACCGTTTATTAGCAGTACTCCAAGTAGAGTATCTTTACGATGTGAATTTTCACTAACCTCCTACGAGAGCGATCTGTTCGACCCGGAAAAAATTTACCGCCAACAAGGAAATAATATGGCCGAATCGCGAAATCCGCACGAATGTACTCCCGCAAATCTGCCGCGAGGCGCGGTAGACGAGGAAATAGAAAACATGCGACGATCCATCCGCCAAATGGACCGAAATATTGCGGAGGCAGATCGCACGCCACCTCCCGAGATCAACCGCGAAGAAAGAGAAGATTACGCACAGCTCATCCACATTTTAAATGAAATACGCGCGGAAATTAATTTGTTAAACAGACGAGTGACGCGACTAGAAAGCGACTAGAACGCACAATTACCCCGTCATACAGATAATCGCAGGGAAGACAATAACGATGCGTTTGAAACAACATACGGGCGAACGGGACGCGATATCAGAAATTGACGAAGCGTCGACCCAAATTATCTGCCGTTAAAGGAAACAAGAATAATGATCCCCGAGTTCGACGGAACATCGCGACATGAACTGCAAGAATTTTTAAACGTATGTACGTATGCTGTTCAGAACATAAATACCGCGGACGAAAAATCGTTAATTCAAGTAACCTTATATACAAAATTAAAAGGGAAAACGATGCAGGATTTTGAGACGCGAGATATACAAACGTTCGACGAATTAAAACAGCAACTTGAAACTTGTTACCAGTCTAAACAATGTACTACGCACTTACAAATCGAGTTCAATTCACTAAGACAAAAATCAAATGAAACCGCGTGCGCTTTCGGACAACGCGTTGAGTTACTAGCAATGAAATTGTACGATGCTATGATTGAAGGAGAAGAGGACTTCTCACTATCAAAACGCACGATCCAACACACGATTAAAAAGCAGGCGTTAATAAACTTCCAAATCGTATTACGCGACGAATTAATGGTACTCGTACGCGCGCACCGATATAGAACGCTCCAAGAAGCGATAACGGTTGCAAGCGCCGAAGAAAAACTTATCGGACCAACGGCAAGAACAAGCAACTTCCCGAATAAAAATAAATGCGAATCGAGTAATTCACGACAGATTCGAAGTTCGACTCCGCAATGTTTTAAATGTGGAAAAAACGGACATTACGGACGCGATTGTCGAAGTAGTCGATACGCGCTTCATAAACCGGAAAAATCCTCGTGGATAAATGCAATAAACAAATATTGCAAACATTGTAAAAAATCCGGGCACATTCGCGACGAATGCTGGAGTTTGAAAGGTAAACCGACAACTAATGCAATTAAAATAAAAGACGGTAACCAGAAAAAACACGAAGAAAATACACGCGACCGAAAGAATCCGCGACAACAAAAGCAAGATTCCGAGTCCGACGGTAACAATAGCGAAAATGATAAAAGCGAATCTAAAAAGAAACAACCGCGACCTGCGTCTGAATATCGCATATTAAAGATATGTCTAGCACACAGAAGAAGACGGATTTATTATTAATAACACTACCCATGCGACAAGCAAAGGATGAAAAAATACGGATGTTATACAATTCAAGATCGACCATCGCGTTAATAAAATTAAAACAATTAAAGGACGACACCCTCATATATGAGGATAAAATCGCGCTCACAGGCATAACCGGGCATAAAGTACACACTATAGGAAAAATGTACGCCACGATTAAAATAGAAAATCACAAAGTAAAACATGCATTTTGCGTTGTAAGAGACGACATTCCGATCGAATATGAAGGAATTCTAGAAATTGACTTCCTTCGACAACATTCGGTATCTTGCGATTATAAACAAAATCAACTAAAAATAGGAGACGCCGTGCTCAAATTTCATTCATTTAATAAAACAATTATAAAACCGCGCAGCGAAACCATCGTAAAAGCGACAACGAATCAAAATCGGATAGGAATAGTACGAGCAGAGGAAACAGCCCCAGGAATCTACCTTGGAAATTGCTTAGTAGAACCAAAAGATTACACGTGTCCCGTTAATATCATGAATACGACCGATACAGAAGTCGAGATACAGATGCCGAACATCACTGTCGAAGGCGTAGAACGCGATATCGAATCCAAAATACATACAATACAAACAAGAAAAAATTTTAAGCCTGCTAATTCGAGACACGGGCAAATCTGACAACTACTACGCACACAACATTTAAATAGAGAAGAAAAACAGGCACTCCTACGGATATGCGAAAAATATTACGATACATTTCAGTTGGACGGAGAACCACTGACGTGCACCGCGACGGTACAGCACGAGATAAACACGCGCGCAGACACCTCATCAGTAAACACGAGACCGTATCGCCTTCCGGAAAAGCATAAAACGGAAGTAAATAAACAAGTGCAAGAAATGTTAAACAACGGCATAATCCGAACAAGCGCGAGTCAATGGAACGCACCCCTATTAGTGGTACCGAAAAAAGCCGATACATCTAGGAAACCAAAGCTCCGAATAGTAGTCGACTTCCGGAAGCTAAATTATCTGACGATAGGCGACTCATTTCCACTGCCCAACATCACCGATATATTGGACCAGTTAGGAAACGCCAAATATTTCACTATCTTAGATTTGGCATCAGGATATCACCAGATACCGATGACCGAACGAGATAAAAATAAAACAGCATTCTCAACGCCCTACGAACATTACGAGTTTAATAGAATGCCGTTTGGACTAAAGAATGCGCCAGCAACATTCCAGCGATTGATGAATTCAGTTTTAACAAGAATGCAAGGACTAAAATGTCTAGTTTATCTGGATGACATCGTTATATGTATATGTATCAAGCCTAGAAGACCACAACAAACGACTCAAGGAAGTACTACAGAGACTTCGAGAAAATGATCTAAAATTGCAGCCTGATAAAAGCGAATTTTTACGCAAGGAAATGATTTATTTAGGTTACATTATTTCGGAGGATGGAATATCTCCGGATTCGTCAAGATTAACGGCAATAAAAGAATTTCCGACGCCGAAGAAAGTGAAGGATATACAATCTTTCATAGGACTAGCCGTATATTACAGAAAATTCATAGAAGACTTCTCAAGAATAGCTAAGCCATTGACTAAATTAACGAAGAAAACAGAAAAATTTAAGTGGACAATGGAACAGCAAAATGCTTTTGAAACATTAAAAAAAAATTAATGACGGCGCCAGTGCTAGAATATCCAGACTTTACTCACGAATTTATAGTCACCACCGATGCCTCCGACTATGCAATCGGAGCAGTATTGTCACAAGGAAAAGTAGGCAATGACCGGCCAATTGCTTACGCCAGCAGAGTTTGATCGCGGGCGGAGCAGAATTATAATACAACAGAGAAAGAAATATTAGCAATCGTATGGGCTATAAAACATTTTAGGCTATACGTATACGGTACGAAATTCAAAACCGTAACCGATCATAAACCATTAATCTGGTTATTTAATGTAAATGATCCCGGATCGAGATTGATCCGATGGAGATTAAAGCTCGAAGAGTATGATTATGAAATCATTCATAAAGCTGGACGAGCGAATGCGAACACTGATGCACTGAGCCACAATGTAAAAAGAGACGCACATGAAACAGAAGAGGAGCGAGAAGTCCCCGCAATAGAAGAAGAAATTAACTCCGACGAAGAGAAAAAATATACGGAGGAAGAGAAGAAACAGATATTATACGAATATCACGATGCACCCACAGGAGGACATCAAGGAATCGAGCGAACAATAAAAAGAATCCGCCTAAATCATAATTGGCACGGATTAACAAAAGACGTCGAAAAATACATATCAAAATGCGAATTTTGCCAAAAAAATAAATTATCGCGAAAAAATAAAGTACCGTTAATAATCACGGATATACCGACAAAACCTTTCGAAAAATGCGCGTTAGATATCGTAGGACCGTTAACAATACCGACCAACGGAAATGAATATCTATTAACATTTCAAGACAATTTAACGAAATTCAATAAAGTGATACCGATCCCAAATCAAGAAGCGAACACGGACAGTAAAGAATCTGTTACGTCCGGCGGACTCCACGATTCTTTTCTTTCATCGTAAATAGAGATTAGCGGTATCTTAAGAGCGCATTACGCCTTGAAATAAACAAATGGAAACTGAAAGGCGAGACAAACTTTTCGGAAACAAAAATTGAGAAGATATATGATACAAACAAGAAACTAGAGCATATCTGATCTAAGAAATAAGCAAATTAATCAACCACTAAAAGCTTGGGTGACAAATTCTCTTACTAATCTAAATTATGGTTGACAGCTCTCGTAATAAACAATTTCGTTTCGGTTTTTATTTAGATTCTTTAAACCAGGAATCTAAATAAAAACCGAAACGGACATTAAAAATGATATCATATGTGCTCGCCTGACAGATTTTCGTTACACGATATCTATCTAAGATAAAACTTAAGTAGATAATAAAAAGCATAACTTCCACTCAAATTGCAACAACTCTCCATTGGGCGAAAGCTAATTCTATAAACAAAAGCCTTCACCAATACCTAAGGTTCTAACACCTCCTATGCTAAAGGGCAACGCCTCCCAGCAACATCGGAGGGCGTGAATAAAAAATTCAATTCGCGAAAAATATTAACGAAACCAATGGAGAGGAGGAGCAAAGGGCTTAATATACTCCGAATCTTTCCTCACGGCTCATTCATCAATCAGTATTTCTTCATTCAGTTTTCAGTATTCAGATTCAGTTTCAATTCAGTTTCAGTTCAATTCAGTTCATTAGACAGTTCGGATCTTTACATTTACAGTTCCGTTTAATTACAGTATATTACAGTTTCAGTTCATTAGTCAGTCAGTTAGTTCACATTTATTACAATTATAATTACTTCGACTTCAATTCTTAAAATTTTATATAAACTCTAAGTGTTTCTAAACCGCGTTGTTTGGTGCAAGAATTTAGACGCTCAGTGCAAATCTAGAAGATCTTGTGCCAAGCAACTGCCGCGACGATTGCGAGCCGCATTCCAATCACCCATGTCGAGTCGATTCATCGAAACTCCTCTCGCCCTTAGGAGCCTTCCATTATCTGATTTTTTTGTTACCAACGCACTCGATAAGTAGCAAGTGTTTTGAATGTTCTCAACTCTATTATCTTTTTCTTTCGCATTTGTACATTTGAAATAATTCTTGGATTATTAATTATAATAAATCAATTAATAACTTCAATCAGTTACGTTTCAATCTTAACTAACTTCCCTATTCGGGCTTCTCTTCTTCAGTTCTTTTAACCCCTTCTCTGAAATATTACCTTGGATCTCCTCTTTCTTTATATTACCTGTCATCAAGGGTCACCTGTGTTTAACAGAGCGACTCGTGATATTCTTCCGTCGCCAAGGGTCACCTGTACTTTACAGCGCGACTCGCGGTTTCCTATCTATTGTTAAGGGTCACCTGTATTTTACAGAGCGACTCGCAACTTCCTACCAGTCATCAAGGGTCACCTGTATTTAACAGAGCGACTCGTGATATTCTTCCGTCGCCAAGGGTCACCTGTACTTTACAGCGCGACTCGCGGTTTCCTATCTATTGTTAAGGGTCACCTGTATTTTACAGAGCGACTCGCAACTTCCTACCAGTCATCAAGGGTCACCTGTATTTAACAGAGCGACTCGTGATATTCTTCCGTCGCCAAGGGTCACCTGTACTTTACAGCGCGACTCGCGGTTTCCTATCTATTGTTAAGGGTCACCTGTATTTTACAGAGCGACTCGCAACTTCCTACCAGTCATCAAGGGTCACCTGTATTTAACAGAGCGACTCGTGATATTCTTCCGTCGCCAAGGGTCACCTGTACTTTACAGCGCGACTCGCGGTTTCCTATCTATTGTTAAGGGTCACCTGTATTTTACAGAGCGACTCGCAACTTCCTACCTGTCATCAAGGGTCACCTGTATTTAACAGAGCGACTCGTGATATTCTTCCGTCGCCAAGGGTCACCTGTACCTTACAGCGCGATTCGCGGTTTCCTATTTATTGTTAAGGGTCACCTGTATTTTACAGAGCGACTCGCAACTTCCTACCTGTCATCAAGGGTCACCTGTATTTAACAGAGCGACTCGTGATATTCTTCCGTCGCCAAGAGTCACCTGTACTTTACAGCGCGACTCGCGGTTTCCTATCTAATGTTAAGGGTCACCTGTATTTTACAGAGCGACTCGCAAACTTCCTACCTGTCATCTAGGGTCACCTGTATTTAACAGAGCGACTCGTGATATTCTTTCGTCGCCAAGGGCCACCTGTACCTTACAGAGCGACTCGCGATTTCTTGTTTGTCACCAGGGATCACCTGCATTCAGCAGAGCGATCCGTGATTTCATTTGTCACATTTAGTCAAACCTTTCCTTCTTTTATTTTTATTATTTTTAACATATATATATATATATATATATATATATATATATATATATATTTATATATGTGTGTGTGAGTATGTGTGCAAGAAAAAAAAGGAATATACATGAGTGTTCATATATATATGTCTAATAGTAATATATAATGAATGATTTTTTTGAATAACTTAATATTATAATATGCATATATGTGTACAAAGAGAAAGCGAAAGAGAAATATAAGTGAGTGTTCTTATAGTAATATAATAATAATATGTGATGAAAGATTTTTTTTTTTTCTTAAAATTATAATAGACGTGTGTAGAAATAGAATGAGAAAGATGAATATAAATGAATGTTCTTATATATATAATAGTATATATATAATATTAATATTTATTTTTGTTCATTATCGGTTGTCATTCATGTTTTGATGTAAGAGATTCGTAATCGATTAGGATGTACGATTCGACTATTTTTCTTTATTCTAATTTTTACATTGTTTTTGTTTAGTATTTCCAATATTTCATGAGGCCCTGTGTAATGATCTCCAAATTTGCCTGGTTTCGGCCCTTTTAATAGAAACACATGATCTCCAGGCTTGAAATTCTGAGGGTTGACCTTTTTGTCGTAATGCTCTTTTGACCTGCCTTTTGCTTCTATAACGTTTTTACGACCGTTCCCTTGAATGGCATGGAGTTGTGTTACAAGACATTAAATATTCATCGTAATTTGCCATTTTATCTTCCGGAGCTAAAAGCTCATTCGAAGGAATTCTAGGTATTTTTCCGAAAACTAATTCGTACGGTGTATGTTTTGTTGCTTCATGGACATTAGTGTTATAATTAAACATTGCGAGGCTGATCCATCGGTCCCACTGTTTTTGTTCGTTCGCATATTGTTTTAAATATTCTCCTAATGCGTGATGTGATCTTTCTAAAGATCCATTTGATTGCGGATGGAAGGCTGTAGTGCGAAATTTACGAATTTTAAATATTTTAGCGAGTTTTCTCATTAAATCGCTAATGAAATTTCTTCCCTGATCTGTTAATATTGCCTTTGGTGATCCGAACACACAAATAAAACGGTCCACGAAAGCTTCTGCGATTGTTTCGGAGGTTTGATTTTGCAACGGTATTCCCATGCAAAATTTATTTAACTGATCTTGTAGTGTTAAGATGTGTTCATTCCCTCTCTCTGTTTTAGGCAATGGGCCTACAATGTCCATGGCTACTTTATCAAAAGATGATCCAGGTGTGTCTGTAATTATCATAGGCTGTTTGGTCTTAACTCGAGCGAGTTTTTTCAATTGACACTGCAAACATTGTTGTATATATTTTTGAACATCGGATTTTAAGTTTTCCCAATAATAATTATGTTTTACTCTGTTATATGTTTTTGAAACCCCACGATGTCCGCCGGTCGGTAAACAGTGCGTTTCGCCGATTATAATGGATCGTAAATCTTTTGGCGGATACTTAATTTGTCCATGGCAAACAATTATTTTGGTTGTAGTGTCCATGAATATTAGTTGTAGTTGTGATTTAATATTACTCCAGGGAACATTGTTAATAAATTCGGTTTTTGCTATACTGATTGTTTCTAGTTTCAAGTTTTCTGTTATGCGTTGTAAATCCTTTAAAGTTTTGATGACGTGGTTGAGTGTTACCGTAGGGCCCTCCCGTTGAGCTTCACTAATGGGTAAAACCATGTGATAATGTTTTTTATATTTTACGGCTCTAGCTTCGCCTAAGACAAGAGATCCTAGGTTCGGGAGTTCATTTCGTTCGAATAGTTTCTGTTAGCCAGAATCTAATGGTTTTCCTTGTGTATTGACAAAATATGCCACGTTGTTTTTTTGTAAAAATAAAAGTTCGCGGGAATCTATAATGTTGCTTTTAATTAATCTATTTTCGATGATTGTAGATTTTGTTTTTCTTGCTTTTAAATTCTGGTTAATAATGTTTTCCTCGTCTTCCTTTTCACTATCAAAATTTTTGTTTGGCGGATCGTTTCTTTCTTCTATTTCGTCAATTTCTTCCTCATTACTATGCAATTCATTAGGTATTTTATTTTGTTCAATATTTTGTTTTATTGTCTGACTTCTTGTTTGAATTTTATTTTGTGCAGGATAATTATGAATTAAAGCCTTTTCAGTAATCGGTGAATAATCTGGTTCATTTAATTCTGCAGGTGTAAACGGAAAGGTATCCGTAGTATTGTCAAATAAATAATTTTCCGATGTTATTTCTTCTGTTTCTTCGTTATCCGAAAGATATAAATAGAAATCATCGTTTTCTTCTTCTTCTTCTTCGTTATCAGATTTTTCTAATAATTCGGCAATTAATTGTGCATCTTCAGGGTTGTTTGGATTTAGCAATTTTCGATCTTTTATTATTTTGCAATCAGTTTCTTCCAGGTTTATAGGGTTTCTCGATAAAGCGTCTGCATTTACATTAGTTTTGCCGGCTTTGTATATTACATCGTAATCGTACTCTGATAATTTTAATCTCCAACGGAGTATTCGCATATTAGCATCTTGCGCGTTTTTGAACCACATTAATGGTTTATGATCTGTGACAAGTGTAAATCTTCTTCCATATAAATACGGTCGAAAATGTTTGACGCAATAAATTATGGCCAATGCTTCCTTTTCGTATGTGTCGTATTTCAATTCATTGTCTGTGAGGGTTCTAGAGGCGTAAGCGATCGGTCGGTCTTTGTTTATCTCGCCTTGGGAAAGTATTCCTCCTACGGCTATTCCGGAAGCATCGGTGGTTAAAATGAATGATTTAGAAAAATCAGGATATTGCAATACTGGTTCTTCACATAATTTCTGCTTTAAAATTTCGAATGATTCTTCTTGTTCAGATGTCCACTCAAAACGAGTATCGTTCTGTAATAAATTCGTTAGTGGTTTTGCTAATTTAGAGAAATTTGATATGAATCGTCGATAATATCCGGCAAGGCCTAAAAACTGTTTAATATTTTTCGGTATTTTTGGTCTTGGAAAATGTCGTACTGCTTCTAATTTCTTCGGATCTGGTTTTACTCCGTCTCTGCCGATTACATGCCCTAGATATGTTACTTCGGTTTTTAAGAATTCACATTTATCAGGTTGTAATTTTAAATTAGCTGTACGAAGTCGCTCTATTAATGCGTTATATTTTCGTTCATGTTCTTCTAAGGAAGTAGCATAAATAACAATGTCATCTATGTAAACAAATAATTCCTCGCCTTGTAATCCCGTTAGTACTAAATCCATTAAGCGTTGAAAGGTTGTAGGCGCGTTTTTTAATCCGAAGGTCGATGCAGTCGATCGAATTTGTAATGTCCGAATGGAGTGGTAAAAGCTGTTTTATGACTATCGGCAGGATCCATTTTTATTTGATGAAATCCGGACGCAAGATCGCATACTGAGAAATATTGCGCTCCTCCTAATTGATCTAATATGTCAATAATATTTGGCAAAGGATAAGCATCTCCGATAGTTTTATCGTTTAAAGCGCGGAAATCGAGGACCATTCTCCAACGTTTATTTCCCTTTGAATCTTCTTTCTTTGGCACAATCCATATAGGCGTATTGTATGGTGACTGCGAATGTTTTACTATATCTCCTTCTAGGAGTTCTTCTACCTGCCTATTTATTTCTTCCTTATGTATTTGCGGAAATCTGTATTGACGAGTATTAATTGGGTGATCATCCGTAGTTGGTATTTGATGTTGTATTACATGGGTCGCGGTTAATTTCTCTCCGGGAATATGAAATCGATCTTGACTGTTTGTTATTAATTTTATTACGTTTTCCTGTTCTTTTTTATTCAAATGTCCTAATCGCAATAAATCTATAATTCGTGTAAATCTATCTTCCTTTATTTCTTCGGATATTATTAAACAATTATGCAGATCAAAAATTGCGATGTTATCTTGTCGCTCCTTTTTATTTTTCGATTTACGTTTTCGCATAAATTTATCTATAATTTCTTGAGATTTATGTTATAAAGTAGTTGAAATTTTCGAAGACGGTGTGTTTTTACATTTGATATTTCGATTATTTTCAATACCTAAATCTTTAATATTTAATTTATAATTTTGTGACTTTTCAAGAAGGTCTCTTATTGTGACATGAGAGGATTTTTATTATTATCATTATTTTCCAATAATAATCCAATTTCTGGAAACTTAATATCCATTAAGGTATAAAAATTTTTCCCTTCTTCGGGATTATATTGTGTCGAATTGCGTTATGAGGTTTGGTAATTTCCCTCCTCGCAATCGACGGAGCTAGAATTTTCTGTCGAGGTTTGGAAACTTCCCTCCGAAATTCTAGAATTAATTTTTTCTGGAGAGGTTTGGTAACCCAAGTAACACAGTCTGGTTATATTCGCTGCGACAGTAAAAATGTGGCTAATATAACGTCCTGCCAGCCTTAATTACAGCTATTTGGCAATAAATGTTATTTTGCTGGACTTTTGACTGCAAAAGCGCTGTGACAGCTAATAAAAAGTCAAAAACGCAGCCACAGCTATTTTAGCTGTATTAATAGCTGTAAAATCACTGTGACAGCAATCAAAAAAACCAAAACTAGCCGCAGCGATTTTATCTGCATTAATTGGTATGAAGTCGCTGTGACAGCAATAACAAAAGCCAAAATTTAGCCACAGCTATTTTAGCTATATTAATAGCTCTAAAGTTGCTGTGATAGCGATCAGAAATACCAAAACTAGCCGCAGCGATTTTAGCTGCATTAATTGATATGAAGTCGCTGTGACAGCAATAACAAAACCCAAAATTTAGCCACAGCTATTTTAGCTGTATTAATAGCTTTAAAGTTGCTGTGATAGCGATCAGAAAAACCAAAACTAGCCGCAGCGATTTTAGCTGCATTAATTGGTATGAAGTCGCTGTGACAGCAATAACAAAAGCCAAAATTTAGCCACAGCTGTTTTAGCTGTATTAATAGCTCTAAAGTTGCTGTGATAGCGATTAGAAAAACCAAAACTAGCCGCAGCGATTTTAGCTGCATTAATGGATATGAAGTTGCTGTGATTTGTATGTCACAGCGAAAGTCAAGAATAACGTGACTATCAGTTTTATATTTAATTTAGCATATATCAGCGATGGTCAGCGGACCCATGCGTTCATTTATGCGGCTCTAAAATTATTATTTAAGGATGTGTGTAGTTCTGTAATCACTGTACTTATATAAATTTGCGTCCGCTCTAGTATACTTTATATGTTATAAATTGTAATAATTTGCAACGATTATATAATCTTTAAATTTGATTTAAGTTTAGTAAGGCAAAGGTTCCGGGTTGTCAAAGATTCAATACCAGTTGAAGCCAAAAATTTTTTTTAATACTCTTTTCAATTTTTTTATATAATTTTAAAATTAAAATTTAACTTTCATTGAATATAAATTTACATATGAAAAACATTATCCGTTTATTAGTTTGTTTATCTTTATTACTATCATTGCCGTAATGTGGCTATGACAACATCTTTACAGCAAAATAGTTGTGCAGCCAAATGGCTATGACAACGTCTTTATAGCAAAATAATTGCGCAGCCAAATGGCTATGACAACGTCATTACAGCAAAATAGTTATGCAGCCAAATGGCTGTGACATCGTTTTCAAAGCCTAAAAATGTTGTCCCACTTTTGCTGTCACAACTTTATCAGAACGTCACAATGACGTTGTGGCAGTAGCTGTGGTAGACAAAAATGCTGCAGTTTAAGTTGCGACAACGTTATCGCAGACGTTTTAAAGCTTCATGTGCTACTTGGGAACTTCCCCCTCCAATGGTTGGATTATTAAGTTTTTCAGAAGAGGTTTGGTAATTTCCCTCCTCACAATTAATGGAGCTAGAATTTTCTGTCGAGGTTTGGAAACTTCCCTCTGAAATTCTAGAATTAATTTCTTCTGGAGAAGTTTGGTAACTTCCTTCTCCATGGGTTTTAGAATTATTTAAATTTTTATTTGGATTGGTTTTAATTTTCCTCTCGTTTTTATTCTTTATTTTGTCTTTATTCATATTTTTATTCTCAATTTTATGTTCTTCTTGATTAAATATTTCGTCTTCGTTCTCGTAATTAATTTTTTCTATAGTAATAATATTTTGATAATCTTTATTTTTATTTTCGGTTTCCTTATGGATGAGGTCGTAACCACGTTCGTGATAATTTTTGATTTCGTCTTCATTTTTGATATTGACGTTGATTTTAGCCATTGCCTGTGCTTTTGATGTTTTCTGTCGGTTGTTAAATGGCTCGATGTTCGATTCATAATCCTCGAGTAATTTATTTAATGGTTTCAAATGTAAGGTTGGTACTTGAATTTCCATTTCCTCATCTAAGGTGCTTATAACGTTTAGATAAGCCTTTCCGGGAACGTTTTCCACTATAGTATCTCCCAAATAAATTCCATGCTCTAATTTTAATCTTGGTATATATCCCGTTTTTACTTCGGGGTTTCCTATTCTTACGTAGAATAGTGATTCCGACCTTGGAGATACTGTAATGGTTTCTGGAGAGAAGAAGGGTATGTTTATTCCGGAGACATCCAATTGTCCTTGCGCGTAATCTATTTTTGAAGATGTTTGCTTAAAGAAGTCATTTCCTAGTATACCAGATTGCGGAATCGGAAAGTCGTGAGATACTATATGGAAAGATACGGGTGTTTTAAAAAGATTTAATGTGATTTCCCCAAGAGTATACACTGGGTAATTATTTATCCCGTTTAATTTTAGTATATTTGTATAATTGATTTTTATATCCTCAGGTATAAGATGTTCTTTAATTATATTCGGACCAGATCCCGTATCGAGCATGAAAGTTACTTGGGTGGTTATTTCATTGATTTTTACCCGAACAGTAGGCACGCGACTATGTTTGTCGAGATTTACTGTTACGGGACGTATATCTATTGTTTCACACTCTACTTGACTTCTCGAGACGCAGACGGGTGGGCGGTCGGCTCGGCCCCCCGTTGCACACCCGATGTCGAAGGACCCGTATAGTTTCCCTGGTTAGTGTCTTTGCGTTTATTATTGCTATTGATACGCAACTGACAATTTTCAAGAAGATGACCGTTTTCCTTGTAGTATCGGCAAAATGATATATTCTGTGAATTTGATTGTTGATTTGTCTTTAGACGACATTCTTTAGCGGCATGCCCGAATCTGTCGCAAAGCTGGCATGTAACTCTCGGTTTATTCTCGGAATTTCGCTCTTCGTTTTGCTTCTTCCAGCAATTTCTAGCTGAGTGTCCCATTTTATCGCACCATTGACATGTTACAGCGGTTTTATTATTTACATCGACATTATTGCTTTGTCGACATGTTTTTGCGCTATGGCCAGATTTTGAGCATATTTGGCAAGCGATACTTTTTTCCTGTACCACATTTATTGTCTGCCGAGATTGAGGATCACGGAAACGACACTTATCGGCGCTATGACCGCGTTTTTTACAAATTTGGCATATTAAAATATCCGTTCCTAGCCCTGTTTTATTATAAATCTGCGAGGGAAGCTGTGTAAGCTTTCGGCAATTACTTGCTGCGTGACCTTCCTTTAAACAGATTTGACACGTTTCTCGCGTCCGATTAACGGTGTGAAGGTTATTTTTGCCTGAGTCTGTACTTAGTCCCTGTCGTAAATTTATCATCGCTCGAAGCTCTCTTTCTAACCTTAGGGCATCGGCGACGGTATCTTCTATGCCTAAATTCCTCGCGATTCTTTGCTCAATTTCAGGTTTTAAACCTCGTATGAAACATTTATTCATGTCTTTTTCCAGTGATGTTTTAATCTGTGGATCGACTGTATTCCCCTGATTTGAGCTCTTATATGCTTCTAGTATTTGTTTTCCGAGAATTTTAACGCGATTCGCGTAGATAATGACGTCTTCTTCATTCTTTTGATAAATGCATCCTAGTTCTCCTTGTAATTGATAGACGTTTTTAGAAGGGCCATAAATTTGTTTTAGATACGATGTTAATTGCGTTATGTTATCAAAGTCTCGATCTTGTATAGTTCGACGCGCTTCCCCGACAATTTTGGTTCTTATAATTTTAGTGAGTTGCGATTCGGCTTCCTTGGGTAACATGGATTTTGCTTCCTCGCATCCCTCAATAAAATAAGTTAAAGAAGAATATATAAAAGTAAGGCTCTTAGACGATTAGAAATCAAAAATCCAAGTAAAATGGCAAAAGAGCCATGCGCAGTTTTCTGGGCGCAAAAATATATAAATTAAATCAAAAATTGAATTAAAAAATTAGAGAATTTCTTTAATTATATGATTCGCGAAAGGCGGACGTTTCGGCCCTTTTTTTTGGCCATCATCAGCGCAAACAATAATAAAATCAACATTAAAAACGGTATACAAAAAGAGTCTTAAATAATTAAAGCGCAAAGTTATATGATAACTGACGGTAGAAGGCGTAATCCCTCATGTCGCTCCAAATGACAAAAACCATTCTCCATGCAGTCCATGTTCTTTCGGGGCAGAAACCTCGATTCTTTATGCATGAATCCACGAACATGGTGATACGTTAATAATTGTGTCTGTAATATGAGCGGAATGGTTTGTGTCAAAAAACGAAAAATGAAAAGAGAGAGATCCATGTCGAAAATTACAATAGTAAGACTTACATAAAAGAGACGCAACGCACGAGTCGACAGTACAAATCTTTCAGCCACGCAAAATCTTAACCAAACTCACCAACTAACCACAGAGTAATGAGAAGTATTGTTCGGCGAAAAAGGTGAGATGATAACAACAAATATTATCAGTAACGGTAAACAACGATACAAAAAAAATTAAAGATTGTCAAAACAGTGAAATGAAAAACAATATCAGCATTGTCTATAGTATAAAATCAAAGTAATAAATAAATAAATATATATGAAACAGTCGAGACACAATATCCAAAAAATAAAAATAAAAACAAATTTTGTCGTTGTAAAAAGGATGTTTGTCATATGAGTCATATTAAATAGATAAATAAATAAATAAGATTTAAGAGATTGTCAAGTACAGTAAAATAATTATAAAATAAACATATAAACTATTATAAAATACATGATAATAAAAAACAATGACCGCTGGAATTGTCTGTAGTATAAAAAGTAATAAATAAATAAATATATATAAAACAGTCCAGACACACTATCAAAAATAAATAAAATAACAAATTTTGTCGTTGTAAAAAAAAAGGTGTTTGTCAAATGAGTTATATTAAATATATAGATAAATAAAAGATTGTCAAGTACAGAGAAACAATTATAAAATAGACATAAAAATTAACTATGAAATAAACGATAATAAAAAACAATGACCGCTGTCAAAAATGGTAAAACGCGATAAATGCAAATAAAATGTCAAGTGTGAAAAGGAGAACTATAGAAAATTAAATTTTTGAGAGCTTGTCCAAAACTGTTAAATATGCTTCTGGGAGACATTCGGTGTCCGTTTGTAGATTCAAACTAAATGAAGAATGGTTGCCATCGAAAAAGGGGACGGCTTCCACCGCGTATTTTAGAATAGCGAAGGGATTTTGAGCCATTGTTTCAGTTTCGTCTGAATCGCTCTCTGTCCCTTTATACTTGTAATTCGTAATAATTTTATTACGAGCGTTAATTAATTTGGCTTCTGTAATACGCTGCGAATCGTCGGAACTTGGCTCGGACGTCTCGGTCTCAAGAGTATTACCGAATATATTTTCCTCTATTAATGTATTTTCTAATGAGATGTCTACTTGTTTGGATATGGTTTCACTGTCTTTTATCGGTGTGGATGTGTGTACTGTATTAGATTTAGTTGTTTCTGATTTGGATATAGGTTTGAATTTTTTTCCTTCTAGAGCGAGTTTATAAAGTTTTTCTACTTCGTCTTTATCTCCTCCTCCTCTAGTAATCCGACTCATTCCCGTCTTTAGAAATCGCACATTACAATCCCGGACGAGCCCCCAAAATTTCTTATGTTACGTCCAGACTCGAATGAAAGGAAAGTCAGCTGGAGGGCGTAACCTAGTTTTCTCTTAGACACACGCTAGACGATGCGTGTCCTAGAGTCGAGTGAACAGACCAGGGCCCCAGATAGGTCAACGACCTTAAGGGTCGCTCTTACTCTATCGGAAAGGGCCGTTCGCTCGGCGGTCCCTTTTCTGGTAAAGGAACTGAATCCTTATTACCCAGGACGGGACCTCGTGCGATTTCGTGCGACAGGAAGGAGGTCGGGTTAAAAAGAAACGTTCACGATGTTAAATATTAAAACTCTAATTTATTCATAAAAAGAAAATGTTGAATTTAAAAGGAAAGTTAACTTTAATAGGTTATAAATCTTTTTCTTTCTTTACCTCATATTATTTCTTATTGTTAATCATTATAATTGATATATATATATATATATATATATATATATATATATATATATTTATATACTAACTTATTTTTTCTTAAGATGTATGTATGTGTATGTGTGTGTGTGTGTCGCGTTACATAAGTACGGGGGTCATCAATCAAAGCGGTGCGGAAACAGTCTAATATTAATCTTATAGCTCTGATTGGATCTACAAAAATTTTCTGATTGTAATAATAATAATCTGTATTTATGGCGGAATAAAAGGAAGTTAGGGAATTTCTTCGAGATGGACGGTGGAAGGGGGAAATCTTCTTCTCAGGATTTCTATGGGGACGGCGACAGGGAATAATCGCCCTGGGACGAACCATGGGATGATAGCGTCTGGAAGACCTCTCTCCAACGCTCCTCGTAACTCCGCGTTCTCTACCTGGTTCGGCCCTATGCAGAATACTCCTTCAGGTAGCGGTTGAGTCAGGGGAGGAAATCGGTCCAGGACCCAAAGGCGAAATTGCTCCTCGGTCAGCCCTTGCTCGTAAGCTCTAGACCCTTCTCCAAGGTGAGATGGTCCGTTTCTGGAGTCGCGGGGTTCTCTCTCCGAATTGCTCTGGTTATCGGAGAAATCGGCAAAATCCTGTTCTCTGTGTCCACCCTCAATTTCGCTGTCGGGTGGTTGTTCAAAAGAGCTTCCGGGTTCGTCCGGATGGAAGGATTCTGGATGGACAGGGGACGAGAGGGGGGAATCACTAAGGATGATAGTTGAGGGTGCTTGGGATCCTGACGGGCCAGGTTCGGGAGAAGGGGTTGGTTCTGGTACATGGGGAGGACTGTCTGGTGTGCGTGTGTTGTGTGTGATTTTTATTTTAATAATAGTTTTTTCTACGCCCTTAACAGTAATATTAATAGGTTGCGCTTGAGCCCGAGCCAATTTTTTCCGTAACCGCCTATTCCGACGATTCCGCGAACATTTGATAGCAGCTCGCGATGACCGTTTTTGTCTTTCCACTAAGGAAAGAATAATGATGAATAATAATATATTGTAGAAGCTATGTCGCTATATAGTCGCTAGAAAATCTCTAATTTGAGAAATAATTCTTGGAGTTTTTTCTTTATTTGATTAATAAAAACTCTTAAATCCAGAAAGAAATTAGAGAAAATTTATATATTTATACTTAGACCAAGAATATATATATACATATATATATATATATATATATATATATATATATATATATATATTATAATTTTAAGTAAAAAAAAAACACCTATATATTGCATTGTATAAGAATATAATTTGTTTGTATCTTTATATATATATATATATATATATATATGTATTGTAATATTAAGTTACTTAACATAATTACACCTCACATATAACACTTAAGATACATAGGCTTAACATGTAAGTAAACTAATGCCCCTTATAAAAGAATTGTTTATATTTTATACATTTTAATGGCATTCATGTATCATTAACATTATCTATCAGAATAAGTATTAGTTATAATGAGAAAATGTTATAATGAGGACCATTTTTCTTTTTATCTTATTGCATAATTACGTAATCATCAAAAAAAAAGAAAAAGAAAAAGAAAAAAAAAAATTATATTTACATATATATAAAGAAAAATTGTCAGTGTACCCTCGCCTCATGCGGACCCCCTAAAACTCGAAAAGAAGAATACCGCGAAGCACTCGACGGTGTGAGACTGCAAGACCATCCCGAAATTTATGGATATTTAATGGAGCTCAGCTGTGTCATAGCATTAAATCAGCTTTACCAGAATATGACCAATAATTATAAAATCTGCAACTCATGTTGTGACCGGATATCAGACGAACTGAAAATTTCGTCAACTTAGATCCTTAATCCGCACAACTTAGTTCATAAAAATTCGGCCGACAACCAAACCAGATGTACGTTCTGCCACGAACGCACAGTAAGAGTCAGACCTGCACACAAATGCAATGCCTGCATCGAAGAATACCTACACACCGATAAGATCTATTTAGACGAAGGATGGGGAGCAGCCGTTCTCAACTGCTGAATTGAAGAATAAGAAAAAAAAACTCCTTGTTTTTCCTCTTGAGGCGATGGTCACTCAAACGCGTTTACACTTTATTCTTTACATTTTATAAACCAGAAGGAAAAAGAGCTCTAAAAAAAAAGGGGAGGAAAAACCCGTTCGGCCCTCATTAATATTGATTATATGCATTATTAGCGAATATATTCATATATACATTAAGTAAACCTATTTTTCTTCATTTACGTTGATAAACAATTTATAATCCACAAGTATGTATCTGTAAATAAGCTAATTACTAAGTATATCTCTAAGTATAATATTAAGTATATTTCTAAATAATTTAGACACTAAGTATATTACCTTTCTCCTTCAAAAAGAAAAAAAAAGAAATTTGTTTTTGTACAAGAAGAACGAAAGAACGAAGGAAGAGGTTTTGGAGGTCGCCTTCTCTTTCCTTCTTCTTAAAAATAAGAGAGGAATTAATATTATAACATTATAATATTATAATAGTTGAATTTAATATTTTTTTAAATTTTTTATAAGACTTCAGGGAATCGCATTTAATTGTTGCAATTGAACGCAATCTCCTCAAGTATGTTAAAGTAACTCAGAAAGAAAAGAATCTTCAAACGTTTTTCATCGCAAATGTTGCCTATCCCCAACATTTGTCTAAGGTGGGGGGTGTTACGTCAGGCGGACTCCACGATTCTTTTCTTTCATCGTAAATAGAGATTAGCGGTATCTTAAGAGCGCATTACGCCTTGAAATAAACAAATGGAAACTGAAAGGCGAGACAAACTTTTCGGAAACAAAAATTGAGAGGATATATGATACAAACAAGAAACTAGAGCATATCTGATCTAAGAAATAAGCAAATTAATCAACCACTAAAAGCTTGGGTGACAAATTCTCTTACTAATCTAAATTATGGTTGACAGCTCTCGTAATAAACAATTTCGTTTCGGTTTTTATTTAGATTCTTTAAACCAGGAATCTAAATAAAAACCGAAACGGACATTAAAAATGATATCATATGTGCTCGCCTGACAGATCTTCGTTACACGATATCTATCTAAGATAAAACTTAAGTAGATAATAAAAAGCATAACTTCCACTCAAATTGCAACAACTCTCCATTGGGCGAAAGCTAATTCTATAAACAAAAGCCTTCACCAATACCTAAGGTTCTAACACCTCCTATGCTAAAGGGCAACGCCTCCCAGCAACATCGGAGGGCGTGAATAAAAAATTCAATTCGCGAAAAATATTAACGAAACCAATGGAGAGGAGGAGCAAAGGGCTTAATATACTCCGAATCTTTCCTCACGGCTCATTCATCATTCAGTATTTCTTCATTCAGTTTTCAGTATTCAAATTCAGTTTCAATTCAGTTTCAGTTCAATTCAGTTCATTAGACAGTTCGGATCTTTACATTTACAGTTCCGTTTAATTACAGTATATTACAGTTTCAGTTCATTAGTCAGTCAGTTAGTTCACATTTATTACAATTATAATTACTTCGACTTCAATTCTTAAAATTTTATACAAACTCTAAGTGTTTCTAAACCGCGTTGTTTGGTGCAAGAATTTAGACACTCAGTGCAAATCTAGAAGATCTTGTGCCAAGCAACTGCCGCGACGATTGCGAGCCGCATTCCAATCACCCATGTCGAGTCGATTCATCGAAACTCCTCTCGCCCTTAGGAGCCTTCCATTATCTGATTTTTTTTTGTTACCAAAGCACTCGATAAGTAGCAAGTGTTTTGAATGTTCTCAACTCTATTATCTTTTTCATTCGCATTTGTACATTTGAAATAATTCTTGGATTATTAATTATAATAAATCAATTAATAACTTTAATCAGTTACGTTTCAATCTTAACTAACTTCCCTATTCGGGCTTCTCTTCTTCAGTTCTTTTAACCCCTTCTCTGAAATATTACCTTGGATCTCCTCTTTCTTTATATTACCTGTCATCAAGGGTCACCTGTGTTTAACAGAGCGACTCGTGATATTCTTCCGTCGCCAAGGGTCACCTGTACTTTACAGCGCGACTCGCGGTTTCCTATCTATTGTTAAGGGTCACCTGTATTTTACAGAGCGACTCGCAACTTCCTACCAGTCATCAAGGGTCACCTGTATTTAACAGAGCGACTCGTGATATTCTTCCGTCGCCAAGGGTCACCTGTACTTTACAGCGCGACTCGCGGTTTCCTATCTATTGTTAAGGGTCACCTGTATTTTACAGAGCGACTCGCAACTTCCTACCAGTCATCAAGGGTCACCTGTATTTAACAGAGCGACTCGTGATATTCTTCCGTCGCCAAGGATCACCTGTACTTTACAGCGCGACTCGCGGTTTCCTATCTATTGTTAAGGGTCACCTGTATTTTACAGAGCGACTCGCAACTTCCTACCAGTCATCAAGGGTCACCTGTATTTAACAGAGCGACTCGTGATATTCTTCCGTCGCCAAGGGTCACCTGTACTTTACAGCGCGACTCGCGGTTTCCTATCTATTGTTAAGGGTCACCTGTATTTTACAGAGCGACTCGCAACTTCCTACCTGTCATCAAGGGTCACCTGTATTTAACAGAGCGACTCGTGATATTCTTCCGTCGCCAAGGGTCACCTGTACCTTACAGCGCGATTCGCGGTTTCCTATTTATTGTTAAGGGTCACCTGTATTTTACAGAGCGACTCGCAACTTCCTACCTGTCATCAAGGGTCACCTGTATTTAACAGAGCGACTCGTGATATTCTTCCGTCGCCAAGAGTCACCTGTACTTTACAGCGCGACTCGCGGTTTCCTATCTAATGTTAAGGGTCACCTGTATTTTACAGAGCGACTCGCAAACTTCCTACCTGTCATCTAGGGTCACATGTGTAATTTTTCTAAAACTTATTGTATTTTGTAAATAGTTTATTTAACAGAGCGACTCGTGATATTCTTCCGTCGCCAAGGGTCACCTGTACTTTACAGCGCGACTCGCGGTTTCCTATCTATTGTTAAGGGTCACCTGTATTTTACAGAGCGACTCGCAACTTCCTACCAGTCATCAAGGGTCACCTGTATTTAACAGAGCGACTCGTGATATTCTTCCGTCGCCAAGGGTCACCTGTACTTTACAGCGCGACTCGCGGTTTCCTATCTATTGTTAAGGGTCACCTGTATTTTACAGAGCGACTCGCAACTTCCTACCTGTCATCAAGGGTCACCTGTATTTAACAAAGCGACTCGTGATATTCTTCCGTCGCCAAGGGCCACCTGTACCTTACAGAGCGACTCGCGATTTCTTGTTTGTCACCAGGGATCACCTGCATTCAGCAGAGCGATCCGTGATTTCATTTGTCACATTTAGTCAAACCTTTCCTTCTTTTATTTTTATTATTCATTTTTAATAATATATATATATATATATATATATACATATATATATATATATATACATATATATATATATATATATATATATATATATATATATATGTTGTAACCGTATTTTTTTCTTTGTAATTATTTTTAATAATTATTATTCATTCGGCGGGCGGTTCTTCGGTGCCCACGGCACACCTTCGGCGCGTACCTCGAATATCGATCCCGATATCCCGAAAAAGCCAATATATCACCAAATAACCGAGTTGGGCGCCAGGTACGGTAGGCCGCACCATTCACGATAAACGCAACACCGAAAGACACTTTCGAGATCGATAATTAACGCGACGGCAAAATTCCGCAGCCACTCAGTATACCCAAAATGGTAGAGGGGGAAGTTCGGGGGAGACGGGAGAAATCCTGAGAGTCGAGAACACGGGAGCGAAAATGAGCGTTTGATAAGTTAAAAATAAAGATAACAATAATATATTAAAAAAAAAAGAAAACAAGAGTATAGAGCAGTTCACATAAATAGTAGCCTTTGATGACAGTAGTTATTTTACAGGCGAATTAGATATATTATTTCCGCGGAGATCGGCACGACCGTGCGCAACAGTATTAAATTACCGGGCGTCTTACGCACTTTAACTCGACTTTTCGGCCGCGAGGATTTCCGCCGTACGAGACTTAATTAGGCCGCGACAACTAAAGAAATCTCTCGAATGCGCCGGTAACTACTTTACGCACACCCGTGCATCCGCTTCCATACAATATAATTTTCCGGACTCGAATCGGTCTTTTAACACAGCTCGTGGTGCTGGAATGCGCCTCAATAATACTAGCGACGACCTTTGCTTGAAATACGCCACGTATATTATTCGGGTGACTCGCGAAAACTAACGACGGGGTCACAAACACCCGATAGATACTCTGTTCGATACCGGAGAATTGCGCTTTCTCCTCACTCTAATTACGCGTAGCGGGTACAAGATAACTGCTAATAATACACACAAGGACTACAAAAACTATCGGTGACGACTGTGGTGTACGAGCCGTACGACGCAATACTTTGCGCGATCCGGAATATCGATCGCGCGAGCGTGAAAATCCCGATACTTTACAACACGTACTAATTACAAACGCGAGACTAACATTATTAACTGTCGGCGGCGGCGAAATGAATAGAGAGAGCCTATTAGATCTAATTCGGATGAGCGACGTGTGCCCGTCGGCCGTGCGACGTAATCTACCACAAATATTCACAAAATTAATTCACCAAAACGCGTGGCTCGACAACTATTAAGGGCGCGACTCATCCGAATTAATTACCTACAATTATTCAGCAACAAAATTGGTCGGCGACGCTCGTCCCACCGGCAGGAAGTGCTTCTTCGATCGTCTAATATTACGTTCGCTCCTTGGAAAACCTGCGTCCTCTCGGATAGCTCGCCGAACAGTGCCGAGCGAGAGTCCTACAGGAGATACGTCGGCGCGATAAATCGCTATCGCGCCACTTGTGGCGCTTTCGCATTACGCAGGGCCGTCCTGCGATCCTTGCGATCCTTGTTGTCATCACGGCCGTGTTGGTGGGTTCATCGCCCCGGAGTTCCTAAGATTTTCGGCTTTTTGGCTTCAAGGTTCGGGCTTACGGCTGCGCCCGATCGGCTCTCTTTCCTATCTGGTTAGATAGGTTCCTGATTGAGAGTCCGTTCGCCGCTCCGTCCTTGGGACTCCCTCGCTTCGTGCGGGTGGAGTGGCCACCCCTTTGACCGGATTATTCCGGCCCTCCGCGCTCCTTTCCTGCCATAAGAAATATAAATTTACCGGCAGCGATGTTTGTCAGCCATATAAAATGTTTTTAATATTAGACAACTACGACCTGACGTCTCCTGTTTCCCGGGTGTCCTGGACTCCCGCTCTCGGCCGTCGCTCTTCTCTCTTCTTTCCTTCCGCCGGATGGGATCCCGCCGCTCGATCTCGTGCCGACAACCAACTCGCGGGCTCATCTCGAGCTTACATTTTCGATAACTACTACTACCAAAAGTCGGATCTCGTCGATCCGACGATTGGGCCGCTCTCTCCCTAAATAGAGAGGACGCAAGCCCCCGAAAAACCGCCCCCGATCGGGTCATTCGACCCTTGTGACGGACGTCCCAAAAACGTCACGTCACAATGTATATATATTCTTGTTACAAGGATAAATATATAAATTTTCTCTCATTTCTTTCTGGATTTAAGAGTTTTTATTAATCAAATAAAGAAAAAACTCCAAGAATTATTTCTCAAATTAGAGATTTTCTAGCGACTATATAGCGACATAGCTTCTACAATATATTATTATTCATCATTATTCTTTCCTTAGTGGAAAGACAAAAACGGTCATCGCGAGCTGCTATCAAATGTTCGCGGAATCGTCGGAATAGGCGGTTACGGAAAGAATTGGCTCGGGCTCAAGCGCAACCTATTAACATTACTATTAAGGGCGTAGAAAAAACTAATATTAAAAAAAAAATCACACACAACACACGCACACCAGACAGTCCTCCCCACGTACCAGAACCAACCCCTTCTCCCGAACCTGGCCCGTCAGGATTCCCAGCACCCTCAACTATCATCCTTAGTGATTCCCCCCTCTCGTCCCCTGTCCATCCAGAATCCTTCCATCCGGACGAACCCGGAAGCTCTTTTGAACAACCACCCGACGGCGAATTTGAGGGTGGACCCAGAGAACAGGATTTTGCCGATTTCTCCGATAACCAGAGCAATTCGGAGAGAGAACCCCGCGACTCCAGAAACGGACCATCTCACCTTGGAGAAGGGTCTAGAGCTTACGAGCAAGGGTTGACCGAGGAGCAATTTCGCCTTTGGGTCCTGGACCGATTTCCTCCCCTGACTCAACCGCTACCTGAAGGAGTATTCTGCATAGGGCCGGACCAGGTAGACAACGCGGAGTTACGAGGAGCTTTGGAGAGAGGTCTTCCAGACGCTATCATCCCGTGGTTCGTCCCAGGGCGATTATTCCCTGTCGCCGTCCCCATAGAAATCCTGAGAAGAAGATTTCCCCCTTCCACCGTCCATCTCGAAGAAATTCCCTAACTTCCTTTTATTCCGCCATAAATACAGATTATTATTATTACTATCAGAAAATTTTTGTAGATCCAATCAGAGCTATAAGATTAATATTAGACTGTTTCCGCACCGCTTTGATTGATGACCCCCGTACTTATGTAACGCGACACACACACACACATACACATACATACATCTTAAGAAAAAATAAGTTAGTATATAAAAAATATATATATATATATATATATATATCAATTATAATGATTAACAATAAGAAATAATATGAGGTAAAGAAAGAAAAAGATTTATAACCTATTAAAGTTAACTTTCCTTTTAAATTCAACATTTTCCTTTTATGAATAAATTAGAGTTTTAATATTTAACATCGTGAACGTTTCTTTTTAACCCGACCTCCTTCCTGTCGCACGAAATCGCACGAGGTCCCGTCCTGGGTAATAAGGATTCAGTTCCTTTACCAGAAAAGGGACCGCCGAGCGAATGGCCTTTTTCGATAGAGTAAGAGCGACCCTTAAGGTCGTTGACCTATCTGGGGCCCTGGTCTGTTCACTCGACTCTAGGACACGCATCGTCTAGCGTGTGTCTAAGAGAAAACTAGGTTACGCCCTCCAGCTGACTTTCCTTTCATTCGAGTCTGGACGTAACAAATCCGTTACAAAAATTTTTCTCGAACATAGAATACGGGAAAAAATTTTAACGGATCAAGGCACAAATTTCCTAAGCGAAATATTTAAAAATACATGTAAATTATTAAAAATAAATAAAATACAGACAACCGCCTACCATCCGGAAAGTAATGGCGCGTTAGAACGATCGCATCGAATATTAGCGGAATATTTAAGACATTACATAAACGAAGACCAGACAGACTGGGACGAATGGATACCCTTCGCAATGTTCACGTATAACTCGACGCCACACACATCTACGGGATATACACCCTTTGAATTAGTCTACGGGCACCAAGCCGATCTACCTACGGCACTGACGAGACCGCCTAAGCCGACATATAATTATGACGATTACACGCAAGAATTAAAAGAAAGGTTACGGGCAATAAATCAGCTCGCAAAAGAGCTTGTTAAAAAAGAAAAAATTAAAGTTAAACAGCAGTGCAATAAAAATACTAGGGAAATAAAATTTAAAGTCGGCGATAAAGTTTTAGTGTACGACGAGACACTCCGACGCGGACGATCTAAGAAACTCGAATCTCTATGGATCGGACCGTATTCGATAATTGAAAAGAATTCAGACGTAAATTACACGATTAAAAAGGGGAGAAAAGCAATCCGCATGCACACAAATAAGCTGAAGCAGTTTATTGAAAATTAAGAGGAACCCTTACCCCATTCGTTGCGAGAACGACCAGGATAACGCATATGATCGAGAGCACGACGAAGGGTTGCCAAGCTCGTACGACAGTAGGATAGTACGGTCGGTTCCAGCCCATTTTTCCCATGAGTGCGAGAGAGAAGTCTGTGAGAGAGGAGAGGACGGAGATATGCCTAGAAAGAGATAGAATGATACCCGAGGGGGGACGTGGGGACCGGGGGGAGAGGATGGTGGGTACGTAAGGTGAGACGGGAAGCGCGGCCGGGGCGAAAGCGTGGCGAGAGGATGGGGGGGGGGTCGGGGGAGCGCGTGACGTCACGGTAGGGAGCGGGTACGAGTCGCCGAGATTGCCCGGGAGATGGCGCTCGGCTCGATCGGGGGTTGCAGTTCTTCCCCGGCGCGACTCGCCCTACGTACCCCCCTGCTCTCCCCTCGGCCCCACGTCCCCCCTCGGGTATCTTTCTATCTCTTTCTAGGCATATCTCCGTCCTCTTCTCTCTCACAGACTTCTCTCTCGCACTCATTGGAAAATGGTCTGGAACCGACCCTACTAGATATCCGACGGAATCGACGAGATTGCCTAGGAGATGACGCTCGGCTCGATCGTGGGTCGCGGTTTCTCCCCGGCGCGATTCGACCTTGGCGCGACTCGTTCCTTAGGGTGGCGTCGGCGACTCCTCGCGCCGCTTCTAGCGCGCGATCCGCTATCGCGATTCTTTAGAGACGCGCGCCGCTTCTAGCGCGCGATCCGCGAGCGGACGCCGGGTATCCGGCGTCGAGGGAGACGGAGGATCGGCGGAGGACGGTGGAACGGAGAGAGAAACGGTTAGCGGTGATACGAGCGACTTATCGCTCGAGTTAGACGGCGAATTGTCGAAAGGTCGTGGAATAAAGAGAGATCGTCTTTTTCGCGCAAGAGGAGAAGCGTTTTTATTGTTTCCTTTTACAACATTTTTAATATATTAATAATACAATATTTGATATATATTAATAATGCGATAATACGAGTACGCGGATAAGCGTATCACGATTCTCCGAAGAGCAGAGCCTGCAGCTCGCAATCGATCAGATCGTTGCGGTCGAAGTTCTCGCTGTCGCGTATCATCGTGGGAATAAGCGCCGAATCGTGAGCGCCTGCCGCGACATCGAGAAAACGAGTCAGCTTATTATCCACGTGCGCGATTAAACCGCTTAATGATGCAACGATGCGGTTGACGCAAAGCTCAAGATTTAGTATAGTTATAACGATACTCTTCGATACTGCCAGACGAACCTTGGGTGTTCCGAGACGGAGTATTCGGAGATTGTTGAGTTTTGCCGAATGGCAGTGTCAACTGTTCGATGTATATCGGCGCCGGAGGGCGCGTCTCGTCGCGCTCGTCGGAGCGAAAGTGCGACAGAAGCGTGGATCGTAGATCGAGCAGTTTCTTCCACTTATCCGGCACGTTAGCGAGATCTCCTTGCCGTGGCAATCTCCGAGGACGATTCCCACGAAAGAGGGTCGACTGACGTTAACACTGACCTCGACATGCTTGTTTGCGGTTTTGGTCAATGGGTCAATGGGTAGCGTCTTCCTAAGATTCTGAGCGGTCGCGGGATCGAGACGTCCGCGTCGCGTCTCGGCGGCCGGTCGCGATCTCGTCTGAAAATGGATGCGGGCGATGAGAGAAACGACGCTAGTGGATTATTAGTTCGAATAAACATTTAATAGTCTTACCCATTGTCTTGTTTACCTCTTTTAGCGTATCCCGCGTTATCCTCGCGGTCTCGCTCGGTTAGCCTTGATCGATCGTCGAACGAGTGCTGCTGCTGCGGTAGCCCCCCCCCCCCCATTGTCGCGTACATTATCGCTCGTTCTTTCTCGTTCGTAGGCTGCGGCGTTCTCCGTCGACAATGAAGCGCTTAACGAATGGATGGTTTTTATATACTCGCGTAGAGATCGCTTCTTCCCCTTTCGCGTGCGTCCTTTCTTATATCCTATTTTTTAAAAATGACGGCGAGGTCGCTCTAGTCGTCCTCCTCGTCGATCCTCTCTCTCTCGGTCGCGTCGCCGAGACGATAGACGCGACTGAGGAGATCGCGCAATTGTCTTAGCAGCCCGTCCGTAGGACACTCGATACCGAGCGCATGTAGATCGAAAGGATCCGCCGAGGTCACGATATTCGTGAATTCGTTGAAGGCGTAGAACTGACGTTTGGCGAAGAAATACAGATTGCCGTCGATATATCGGAAGGCCGACGTTATCGCGGGCGGTATTCCGGGAAATATATCCTTTAACGGAGCGTGTCTAATGACTATCATGCGACACTCGTCGATCTCCGCTACCTTGTCGTCGTCGTAGATCGCGTAAGTTCGTCCCGTGTTCGTGTTTATCGCGGCGTTGATCTTAACGTTTCGGGGAAGTCCGATATCGTGAAGATATCTCGGCCAACCCGATTTTAGCTTAAGGCTGGGATATTCCGCGAGGTAGATCGAATCGTCCGCGAATAGCGCGGGATCGCCCGAGGATCTTCGATACGCGGCGGATAGGCGCGTGAAATTCGCCGGGAGAAACGTCGCGTAATCCGTGAGCGTCATGAGTCTACCGTAGCATCTCTCGGTCACGTCAACCGACCGCACGTTGCGGCGATTAGCTATGTACAATCGGCGATTCATTATCAGCGCAGCATCCACGCGCCGCAAAGCGCAGAGATCCGTGCGCGCGGGGTCGGTCGGCGCGATGCTCGTCGTCGCGGGCGCCGCGGTAGTCGCGGGAGTCGCCGTCGGATAGTTTCCGTCGTCGTGAGACCCGTACAGATTCTGTATAGCGAGAACATCCTCTATGCTCAGCTTAACCGGAAATTGATTCTCGATGTCGGGAATATACGAGAACATTATCGAGTCGTTGCGCATGCTGTGTTGTAGACCCAACGCGTGGCCGATCTCGTGCGTCAGCGTTTGCAACAGGTGATGCGTGTTGGGAGGATTCTTATTTAGATACACGTGCCACGGTTCCGAATCGTCGACATGCACTTCCGACGCGAAGTCGGTCGCTCCCGAGGGAAAGAACGCGTGAGCTAGGTCTCCCCCGGGACCGTCGAAGGTCGCCGGGCAAACGCCGACGTTCCGGCGATTCACGTAAGTGTGCGCGCCCGTTCGATACGATATCAGTATATCGGGTCGCAGCGGGTCGCGCGCGAAAGTTAGCGACGAATTCACCGCCCATAACGCGAACGCCGCTTCGGCCGTTCGCGAGGGTTCCTCGCTAGCTACCTGAAAGTTCCACGTGAGACGCGTTTTCGGCCATTTTCGCGCGATCGGGCTATACGCACGATCGGGAATGTCGAGACCGCATCGCGATTTGCGCATAAGGCTAAGCGTAACGGCGTCTAATGCGCCGTTTCCCGATAATTGATAGTATTCCTGAAACAGCGACAACGCGCGATGCAGAGATGTCACGTTATCGGACGACAGCGATTCTCCGTCGTCCTTCAGAAAACCGTACGCGCGCAGGAAGCGGAGCGCCTCGGCCTTCTCCGAGTCAACGGGCGCGGCGGCCATCGCGGCGACGAGCGTCGTCGCTAGGACGAGAAGAACCGTCCTCGCGTTAGTCATTGCGCGGAGCGGGGAAAGACGCGGGAAACTATCGAGAGACGCCGGGCGCGATTGATTCGCGCGTTCGGCGAGACGCCTATTTTTATCGTCGGCGAGTTCGACGCGGGTGGGGTGGGGGGGGGGGAATGCGTCGACGATTCATTTGAGGGAGAGTCGCGGTCCGCCTCGATGCGTGTTATCTAGCGGACGCTCGAGTTCCTCTTGCGGTTTTACTTTTTTATTATTTCTATTTTTATTATTCGTTTATCCCCTAAGGACACTCGACGAGCGATTAAAGAAACATACCCCTTCCGGCGACGATAAACGTTCGCCGAGTATCCGGGATGCGCGTTATCAAACGGGCGCTCGAGTCTCTCTTACCGCATTATTTTTTTATTATTTTCCTTTATAATCTATTTTTATTACTCGTTCGTCTCCGCTTCAGTCGAGCGATTAGAGGAACAGTTGCGGAAGGAAGACGCGGTACGATCGATAAATCGTACCGCGGCATCCGCGCGTCGATCCTTATAAGCGCGAGATCGTTTCGGGAAGCGTCAAAGTATTCTCGCTCGCGAGATAGCGAAGTGACGAGGCGACGAAGCGCAAAACGGCGAAGCGCAAAGTGGCGAGGCGCGAAGTAGCGAGAGTTAAAATTGGTCGCGAACTGCTCGATATGGAACGAATCGAGCAGATAATTAACGCGGCCGATTACATTAATGTAAACGGGGATTTAATCGCGATAAAGTCCTACGTTTTGGGAGATCTCGCCTCGGATCTGCGCGAGGAGGAGCGAGGCGTTATCGAGGACAGTCCGGATTCGTTCAGACACTCGCCTTTCAGTTGGGCGGAGACATCGATATCGCGCGTTTAATGTAAGTATTCGATCGGGATTTTTTATAATACTTTTTATAATACTTTTTATAATACTTTTTATAATAAATTATAATTTTTTGATAACTCTTTTAATAACTCTTTTACTTTTTTATTTTAGACAACAGATAGAGGACTGCATAAGAACGGCGCGAGAATCGTTCTACGATCTAGTGACGAGGACGAGGACTATGCTCGCGCAGGCGCAAAGCGTTCACGGCGCGTTGCGCGACGCTCGCCGACGCGACGTCGCGGGAGCCCCCGAGCAGTTCGAGTTTCGCGAGCGCGACTTCGCCATCCCTGAGTTGATCGACCGGCTTCACGAGCGCGACGTTAGGCGAGTCGCCGCGTCGCCGATCGATGAGGAGCCCGAATCGCAGCCGATCGACGAGAAGCCCGAATCGAGGCCGATCGACGTAGAGCCCGAATCGCGGCCGATCGGCGAGGAGCCCGAATCGCAGCCGATGGAGGACGAGGCTGAACCGTCGACGGTCGACGAGGGTGAACCGCCGGCGGGTGTACGATTGGAGGGTTACGAGCCCGAATCGCAGCCGTTCGACAAGGAGTAACTTTACGCGCTAATAAAATTTGATTTTTGTCCGTACTTATATACTTCATGTATCGCACGCGCGCATTTGTAAGATGCGATTTTTTACGAATAAACGCTATATGTTAAACGAAGCATCGATTCTTCTCGCTTCTCTTTCCTTCTCCGGCATCTTCTCGCTCTCGCGCTTCTCGTAATAAATGTCGCGCTATCCTTCTTTCGCGCCTCTCGTAGTAAGCGTCGGCGCTCTCTTATCGCGGAAGGATATGCGCTCGCGATAAAAATAATGTTCGTTTAATGTGTAAAGATAAATTTATTTTAGAAAAAAATACATGTTTAATATAAAATATGTTTAATATAAAATAAATTCATTTTAGAAAAAAATACATGTTTAATATAAAATATGTTTAATATAAAATAAATTCATTTTAGAAAAAAATACATGTTTAATATAAAATATGTTTAATATAAAATAAATTTAAAATAAATTTAAAATACGATGACGCTCGATCTGAAACAAAAAATACAAGTTTTATTAGTATAATAATTTAATTTTTAATTTTTATTTTTTTAATATTTAATATGTTACGAATCTTGAAAAAGATACTTGCAATCAAGCCTTCGATCTCTTGCTCGGAGGCTCGTCCCAAAATTCCTCGAGATCCTCCTCGTAGGGCTCGAGGTCGAAGAGGCGTCTTAAATCTAAATGGAGGCCGTCCGGATTGTCCTCCCACACGTCTTCACAGATCTCGCGCTCGTACCGCCGCACCATTCGCACATATCGTCGGTGCTCAAAATTTAAAAATCCAGGGATCTGGATGTCGCTCGTGAAATCGTACTATAAATCGAATTATAATATACATATATTATAAATAATTAATATAAAATATACACAAATATTATTTACTCTTTGGAAAACTACCAGATTTAACAGGGTTCTCAAGAGCCCCATCGCCAAATCGTGCGCCCACCATGACGCGTTCCAACGTCCTCGACGCAAAACCAATTCGATTAATGATGGCATTTTATTCGCTTTAAACACGCTTTTATTTACTCTTTTAAAACTACTTCGCAAACAGTCGGACACTTTCTGATGGACATCAGTATAAACGTTTTAAAATAGGAAATGCGCAAGCTATTATCGCGGGAAAGGATACGCGGCCGCGATAAAGGAAGAACGCGGTTCGTTCGTATAGCGTGTATTTTGCAATAGTATGACGAATACATTCATTAAAGCTTAAAATAAATGATTAAATTTATAGATTATATAATTGATTTGATACATTATATTAAGCTTAAAATATAATTAAATTTATAGATTATATAATTGACTCGATACGTTATATAATATACGATGATGCATAATATACAATAATTCAATATAATTTATAATACAAACGAGTAGATATAAGATGTTTTACATAGATATAAAGTAATATAATATAAAGTAATATAATATAGATTCAATCGCACATATCGCGCAAATGATCGCGTCGCTCGAACCACCAATCGTGCAGTTTGCAAGCGTTCTCCAACGCGCAATTCTTCGCGTGATATCCGCAGCGAAAGGCCCGCGAAGCGTTTAGAGTCTCCAGACGTTCGATGTCCTCGTAATCGGCGTCGATAGTCTCGACGGAGACGGCTACGTCGCGATCGTCGGCGACGTTTTCTAAGATCTCGATCAGCCACTTCTTATTCTCGTGACCTTTAACGTAGATCTGCACCGTCGAATCAGGGCTAGATTCTCGGCACACGGCGTCCTGAACGAGTCTTTTCATCGACCCGTAATTCACCGTGTCCGTCATTCCACTTTAGTTGATGATGGTTAGACGTCAACCAACACGCCCGCGATTTTTCCGCTCTCGTTAGCAGATCCCAAAACATCGGTGGGCGAAAGATGTGATGCGTCAATTCCGCGCCATTTCTTAACACGGCTACTTCTTTCGCGACGAATCTCTCGTTGACTACCAAATGTTGAAGATCGACGAAGATCGGCGCGTCCATCGTCGTTGTTAGCGGTACTCGAAGTGTTCGCCTTTAAATTATTCTCTCTCCATACTTTTTCGAATATCATCTCGCTTACACGATTCTGCCCACAACGTTGGTGAGCGGATTATACTCTACCACTCGATCGTGAATGATAAGACAGTAGGCTGTGGTGTTAGAGGGGATGCTCTCCTAGCAGTCGAACTCTACGCGAACGTCCACGGTGGCGCTCTTGATCGACTCGTTCTGTCGAGAACAGTCGATAACTACGAGCGGGCCGTGGACCAAAAATTTATTCAGGTTTACGAGCGCTTCGTCGTTGTCGCATCCGTAGTACGTTCTTCAAAATTTCGAGTACATGTCGTACAGCACTGCGATTTTGCGCTTATCGAAATCCAGATCCATGTCGGGTAAGGATAAAAATCGGAATTAAAATACAGCTTGACATTAGTCAGTTTGCAATCGTCGAATAGGGAGGGCTCCTCGGACAGAACGTTCTTCTTTCGGACTGTAGCGCGAAGATAACATATCGCGGTTTCTCGAGTTGCGTCGCCGCTTTGACAGCTCACGAGTGTTTAATCGTGCTCTGCAGAAGCGGAAACTCGTAGAGATCCCACGAGCGAAAAGCGACGCTCAGGTATCGTCCGCTATCCAACGTGCGCAATAACCTTAATTAATTAACATCGTTTAACACTATATGAGGCATTCGCCACTGTATTTTTAACAAAACGATTTTAGGGTCTTGCGTTTCGCGCGATATGATATAATTGTTATCGTTCCGCGCTTGTATCAGAATAAGTTCGTGTCGCGCGTTGATCACAACACGCTTGTAATCCTCGCAAAAACCTAATAGCACGTTGAGAGGTACGCAAAAGTTGAAATCGTCGATCCACGAGTGAGTTACTGCCGATAAGTCCCATCCGGCGTTCTTTAATATCTTGCCTCTCTCGACTGTCAGCGACGCGTAATTCTTGATCGTACTCGTTATCCCGACGTTTCTGCTTCGATCGATCTCCACGCCGTCGAGCTCCTCGAATCTAGCGAGAATCCTAGCGAATCTCCTCGAACATAAACGCCGCGCAATTGTTCACCAGCTTCGTCACCGACGCGACTTCCCCCTGCGCGCTCGGTGACCCCTTCGACTCGAGTCTATCCTCGATGTAGAGAAAACTGTCGCACGGTAACGTGTACAGATCCTGCTGTTGTATAGGAATTCATATCTCATCGCTATTCCCGAACATGGTATTGGCGTAAGGATTGTACGTGTGAGTCTCGATCTTGACGATGCGATCATCGAAGATCGGCTCCCCACCGATGCTTAGAATGTCGCACATTCCGCTTTTACGGAGAAGCGGTCCTCGATACGACGAAGCCCAAAGCGCGCAGGAAAGCCGCGTTGGCGACGGTCAACCTTCCTCCCTTCTTCCTTCTCTTTTTCGCGTCTAGGGGCGACGCGACGGCGACGACGGGCGCGTTTCTCGCGTTTGACCCGTTCACTACGAGCATCGCGCGCCTCTCTACCGTTTTCGCCGCACGTGCAGACGAACCGTGATCTCTTCGCCACGAAAATCGATCAGTCTTCCGTTCTGAACCACAACACGCACGTTTATATCGGTAATGGTCCGCGCGATGATCGGGAGGTAAATGATCTGCGCCAGGATCTCGACACTATATATCTGGGTGGAACGTTATGCGCGAACTCGTGTATAGTATGCGCGGATTTGTCGTTGTGATACGCTCCTGTCGTGACGTTGCACTCTAATCGAATGAGGTTAATAGCCATTATATTTATCGGTTTATCGGACGCGTACCATTTATTCGATTATAATACGCGAGACAAGAAACCCAGTAGCGAACCGAGGTTATCGGGTTTTGTGAAATTTACTCGATACGCGCACTTGATCTAGCTTCTCATAGTGTTATCGTTACCGCGAAGCATTATGGAACTTTCACTCTTATCACCGTTCTCATCGTCTTCGAAATAGTCATCGCGGTCGTCGCCGACGTTGTATATATAATTGTCATCGCTCGTTTCCGGTTCCTCGTTCCCGCGCTCTCGCCTCTCCTCTCTCGGTCGTCGTTTGCGACGAATCGCGGCTCTTAGATACGCGGTTATAGCGCTTAACTCGTAAGATCCCACCGGAATCGCGATAACCTCGTCCTTATCATCGAAGTAAAATTTATTATTCGTGGAATTTACATTCGGTATCGTGTTATAAGTCTCGAAATTGGTTAAACCTAATTCGTAATCGTCGTCGTTTAAATCCAGAGGCAGAAAGTAACTCGCCGCGAGAACGCTGCTTCGTCCGGAAAGAATGAGAGTCAGCGACATGATCGGCGAGAGCGGTCGAACTGCGCTCGATCGACGAACGACGGTCGATATTATAGTCGGCGATTCCTCCAATCGACCCCCCGGAGAAATCGAAGACTCAATTGTCCGCAGATATTCTGATCGCGCGTTTGCTCGGAGCGACGATTGTACCGGATGTTCGCGTTGCGCCCGAGGTAACGCGCGAGTTCGCGCGGAGGACGAAGATTGCCGAAACCGTCGTAGTAGATGGCGTCGCCCCTTTCTTTCGCGTACGCCACCCAATGAGTACCCGGTCCGGACGCGTCGTCTAAATTCACGATACCGCTCTCATCGCGGCGCGCCCGCGACGGAAGCGCGTCGCGCATAAACACGCTTCTAAAGTGAGGCACGCGCGAGAGTATCGCCACGCGATTTAACTGTTCGTTCGTCGTTACTCCGACGGATGGGAGGATCCCAGTGATGCCAGTTTTGAGACTCTGCCCGTTGCCGTAGCGTGGGAAGGGATAACGCACACAAGGAAAAAGCCGTGTACATGTGCGTTCGGCGCACGGCTAGCTTCGGGCAGTAGACGAGCGCAGACATACAATCTATCTCTTTCTTTCTTTCAGTCGTTTAGTCAGCTATAGCTGACGCTTTCTCGAGATTCTCGATGTTAGCGCGGCTTGGCTCGTCTCTTAGATCTCGCGTAAACACATAAAAATTACTAATAAAATAAATCTTATAATTACATTATAATTTATACTATATATATAAAAGATGTAAATTAATTAAAGAAATAAAGAATAGAAAGAATATAAATGATAAAAATCCACTCTTAGCCAACGTGTACGCCTTTTTCCCAAAAAATCGTATTCGTATTATAATATTGAAAAAGATCTGTTGTTGATTAAAAAGATAACTTATTGTTAGCACGAAAAACATAAAATACAAAATTAAATTATATATTGCTTTGGATAAATTATTCTAATAGTATAGTTTTTACTTTGTTAATAATAATAAATATGTATATATATGTAGTAAAATAAAAGAAGAAAAGCATTATTTTTTCAATAATATAAAGTGTTCTACCGTATTAATCAATCAAATATTAATATAAGCCAATTTTATAAATGAACAACGTACATGTTGTTGCTCAACGGAAACCGCGAGAAAGTGATGGTTTCTTCCGTCAAGAGGAAATGTAAGAAAATGTTTTCTTTAATATTACATTAGATATAAAAATTATATATAATAATATATATTATATATAATAATTTTAATATAATATTAAAGAAAACAATTTTTTTATATTTCCAAAGAATGTAGATAGAACAGAAGATAGATAGAAAGGATAGATATAAAATATAGAAGAATATAAAGGACAGAACATAGATAAAGAAAAGTTATATATTGAGAATGTTAGTTTCAAGGTAACTTTATACGATTCACAATTCACGACAGAATTTTGGATAAAATTATATATAAAAAGTATATATTAAAGAACATCCGAAAAATTGTGAGTACATTTATAAATTAATTGCAAAATAATTAAAATTAAATAAAAATTATAAATAGAATTATATCCTTATTTCGTCATGAATTATAGATCGTCTAAAGTGGCCTTGACACTAGAAGTACTAAATAATTTTTGACGTTAAACCGGAAAAAAGCGCACATACTTTAATTAATAGATAGATAGATAGATAATGTTCTTTATTGATTCCCCTAAGGGGTTACAATTTTCCGCACAATCCACCATACCTTCCTCTCCTCATCCACTTTACAATCACCTCCTTCTTATACATTCTCTTACATCCTTTACAAATTCTCCACTCTTCACTCCTTTCTTCTCACCCCTTTCTTTTCAACTCACTTCTTTCTTTCCAACTTCACATACCTAGTTTCTACAGCCCATACCTTTCCTTTCTCTCCACTCTTACCGCTATCTTAAATCTACGTATATCTCCTAACTCTTTTCTTCTACCCTCCTCTTTTCTCCCACCATACCTTCCTCTCCTCATCCCACTTCCATTCCTTCCCGTCCACCTAAATCCTCTGTTGCTCACCACCGCACTTCTTCCCTTCCTCCTTTCCTCCTTTGCCTTCTCCAACAGTTTCCACCTCAGTTTCCTTCCATCGTGAAGTCCTCATCCACCCCCACTCCCCACACTCTCCTAATCTCATATTCCTTCTCTAACAGTGTCTTCTTTTCCCCTTCATCCCCCATTTCTACTATTAAAACCTTCCTCCCTCCTTCTCCCACACTCTCCTCCACACCCCTTATCTTTGCCCTCCTTCCTAATACCTTCTCTATCATTCCCTCTACTTCCCTCCTTCTCTCCTCCAGGTCTTCCCCTTTCACTCCTCTCCATACCATGCTTCTTTTTCTTCTTCTTCTCTCTCGCTCTTCACTCTTTCTTCTCTCTCTTCCTTCCTCCTTCTCCACGCCCCTGTTGATCTCTCCGGTTCTTCCTCTTCTCTCTCCATCCTTTTCCTTTCCAGATCCTCTCCTTGTCTCCCTTTCTTTTCTTCTTCCCTCTTCTATATTCTTCTCTCCTCTCCCGCTCCTCGTCTCCTCCTTCCTCCTTCCCTCCTTTTTCACCTTACTCCCCTCCTCCTTTCCTCTGCTATCTCCTTTTCTCCTCTTCCGCCCGATTCCTCTCTTATCTTACTTCCTGCTCTCATTACTCTCTTCCACTCCTCCCTGTCTCTCATCCTCATCCCTCCTTCTCCCTCCTTCTTTCCCTCGTCCCTGTTACTCGCCTCCTTCTTTGTCTCCTCTCTGTCTGACTCCACTATCTTCCTCCGTATCCCACCAGTCTTTCGTTTCCTCCCCCTTTCTCCTCCTTGGGCTACATCCTGTCTCCTCTCTTATTCCTCTTCCTTTCTTCTCCTGTCTCTCCCCTTCCTCTCTTATCTATTCTCTGCCTCTCTCCTTTATTTCCTCTCTCCTCTCTTCCTTTTCCTCCTCGCTTTCCTCCTTTGTCGCCTTCCTTACTCCTTCTACCTCTTCTCTCCTTCCTTTGTACAGTCCCCTATTCTCCTTTCTCTCCTCTTCCTGCTCTTCTTCGCTCTCCTCCTCTGTCGTCGCTATTGACCTTTTACCCTCTTCTTTCCTTCCTCTCTCTCTCTCTCTCTCTCTCTCTTCTCTCCATAGTCTTAATTCGTTCCTTATTCCCCTTACTTCCTCCACCAGCTCCTTCATCCACTCCTCCATGTTCTCCATCTTCTTCTTCCTTCAGTCTTTCCTCTCTTTTCGTTTCCTTCTCCTCTTCTCACCTTTTCACACTCTTTCTTCTTCCGCCCCTCTGCACTTTAACCTGTTAAACTCTCCTTCAGTCTCTCCTCTCCTTTCGTTTCCTTCTCCTCTTCTCACCTTTTCACACTCTTACTTCTTCCACCTCGCTGCACTTTAACCTGTACAACTCTACTGTCCGCTTCCTCTCCCTAACCTAACTTTCGTCGTACTATTCTTTTATTCGCCTGCCCTTTCTTTTTCCGTTCCTCTCTTCCCCCTTTGACTCCCGTTTCCGTGTTCAACCGCCATGTGCTTGTCCACTTCTTTTCACCTGCGCCATCTCATATCCTGCGTCTTCCCTCTCAGCTCTTTGTCACTTGTCCCGTTACACTGCTCTGCCTTATCCGCTTCTCCTCTTCTCCTTACCGGCCGTCGCTTCCCACGTGACTCTTCTCTTCTCTCTCTTTCCATTTTCTTTCTCTTTCCTCCATCTTCCTAACCTCCAGACTGCTCCAACCTTTGCATCCTTCGTCTATCCTGATCCTTTACTCCACATATCTCCCTTCATTCACCTTGATGCACCTCCTCCTGCTCCTCACTTTTGTTCTTTTCTATCTCTCTCGCTTCTCCCTTTCCCGTCTCCTCTTTCTCTTCCCCACAAGCACATTTTCTCACTGCTTACACTTGCCTACCGGAAACGGAAGTCTCCATACTTTAATTAATATAATATTGAATACATATTTTTGGTAAAAATATTTCCGAAAGTATAGCTGAGAGAGAAATAGCTGAACTCTATTCGGCAACTATAGCTAATTACTGAAATTAGCTGAGAAAATATGTTATAAAAATATAAATAATGTAATAAGAACAGAGTTAAAACTGAATTTATATACCACAGATTACACATATAAAAATAATATATATCTTTCGTTTTACACAGTGGGCATTTTTGAAAAATAGGGAATGCTTCTCGATCCTATTTCAGCAATGTCTTATTTAAAACTACAATTTTAAAACTATGATAATATAAATACATATTTATAAATTTGTCCATATATTTTTTATCCTTCCATAGTAAACCAATTTTAAAGTTAACTCTCTAAATTTTTTTATTTTATTGTTTGCATCATTTTTGATTATTTTAATGAGAAAAAAATACTGCCGAATCTAATGTCACCTAATATGCACCAAGGAGAAATTGATCGGATTTCTCAAGTCGTGTATAAATATAAGAATTTATATATTTTTTTAAAAATTTATATAAAATTAAAATTCAAGATAAAGGCAATCCGGTAAGTGCCAAGCGCGGTAAGTGAAGCGCAACAAGCTTTATTCTGTAAAATCAATCTCTATAGAAATAGAGTATACAATAACCGGACGTTTCGACTCCTTTTTCGAGCCATCTTCAGCACAAAACAATTAAAATTAGCTTATGACATAGGTTAACGGTCGTGTGTTCTTATTCGGTTAGTAAACATTGTCGCAAATAAAAATCAATAAATAAAGGTTAACGGTCGTGTATTCTTAGTCGATGTAATAAAAACATGGTCGCAAATAAATAACTAAATAGTAATAAATTTTTGGTACGACCTTGCGTTGTTGATCCGCATTTGAGTTCTAAGATACGTGATACGCTTTTGTTTAACGCCAAATACGCATCCACCGCAAAGAAGCATCTTGACGTGTTAATTATAGAATTCTTCCGTAGCCTCGCAAAGCTTCTTACGGTATTAAATCCGATTTTTCAATCTCTCTGTTTCTATTCTTTTACTTCTATTCTTTGCTTTATTTTCTTCTTTTTTTTCTTTTATATTTCAGCACTTCTATCTTTCATTTCTCTTCGCCTTTCTTAGTTTCTTTTGCAATCTTTTATTATTTTTCTATTATCTTAGCTATTCCTTTTTTCTTTAATATTATATTTTCTATTTTTCAATATGGAAACATGCGATGAATTGAAGAAAAGACCGAAACCAAAATTTTCACAAATTTTGGCTTACTGACGATCGTTATAAATCTTGAATACGTCAAGTGTCATCAGACGATACTTTATTTTACTGTAATATACGTAAAAAAAATTTTTCAATTTCATCGCATGTTTCCAGGCATGCGGATTCTGCGTGTCGCAAAAACAATATTGAAGAAAATGTATTATGCATCGATAATGCAAATTTACAAGAAAAGAAAAATCAGTATAAAAGAACATTTAGACCACAATGGCTGGATATAGAAGATTTTAAATTATGATTACGCGAAGTACCAAATAACGCCAACTCATTCTCTTGTTTGATTTGTGATAGATCAATTACTGGCGGTTTATCACAAATATATCGACACGCAGAATCCAAAATGCACAAAGAAAAATCCGAGAAAAGTAACATAGAAGCGAACAAATCGAACACAAATTTAAATACGCAAACTGATGAATTGCTTTTGATGTTTGATGAGCGAAAAAAATCAGCGGAAATACGTTATGCCGCATTAATTACCGAAAAAAATATTCCTCATCAAACAGCAAAAGAGATTCTTCACAGTTTTTTTCAAAAGATAGGAAAAGATCCTAATGTCTTGAAAAGCATGAATATGGGTCGAACGAAATGCAAACATATTATTTCAAATGTTTTATGTTCGGTTGAGACAGAACGTGTTGTAAATAACATCCAAAATACGAGATTTTCTATTTTTATTGATGAAACATCTGATATAACCAATGAAAAATGGATGAGGTTTCTCGTTCGATATGTTGATCCCGAAACTTTAGATCAGTGCTCGGAGATAGTTGCCCTTTTCGGGCCGATATGTGAAGCGACGCCTACGGTCCCCCCACTACCGCTCGAGGCTCGACGGCCGAGCCGCCGATCGCGCGCGTAACGTTATGCCTCAGGAGCGTCCCGATCTAAAAAATATGCTGAGATTGTACCTGCCGTCAAATCGTCGTTTAAATTTGCTTTGCCAGATAATTTGTCTATTAGTAATATATTATATATGTTATAGTAATATATATATTATTATAACGTATATAATATATTACTAATAGATAATATATAGATAAGACAATATAATAGATAATATATTACTAATAGACAAATTAATATATTATATAATATATATATTACTATAACATATATAATATATTACTAATAGATAAATTATCTGGCAAAGCAAATTATAGTAAATAATAAAGTATTTTTTTATTAAGTACTTTTTGAGTTATTTTATATTTTAATCTGACATATTTCGATATAAAAATTAAAATATCTCGTAAAATATTTAGTTTTTGATAATCTTACCGTAATACTTTTATGTTCAGATTAATGGGACAAATCAATTAGTATAAAAAAAAAATTGTTTTTAAGAAAAAGTATGTAATTATTTACAATGTATTTTTTTAAACAATTATTTGTTTTTCTCTTTACACTAATTGATTTGTCTCATTATTCTGAACATAAAAGTATTACGGTAAGATTATCGAAAACTAAATATTTTACGAGATATTTTAATTTTTATATCAAAATATGTCAGATTAAAATATAAAATAACTCAAAAAGTACTTAATAAAAAAATACTTTATTATAATGTTTTGGAAAGCTTTCGAGATAAGCTACAAGAATATGCAATAAAAAAAGAGAGGTTCCATTTATGAAAATATCGATCACATTGACCTCACCTTGAAAAGATCACTCAAGGTCAAATCCATATTTTTATCATGTGGCCCCCTCCGAACCCTACAAGTTTTGTTTGAAACATTTTTTTCGATAAAGCTTACTTTCCGAGATATTTTACAGTTTCAAGTTAAAAAACTCACCCTGTATGTGTCATGTTACTATAGACAATAAAATTTTTGTATTTCGCAATTAACGGTTTGAAAATAATTCTAATAAATTAATGAAATTTTTGCGATTAAAATGACACCAAATATGACATAAATTGGACAACTTTTAATTAAATATGTTATAAAAATTTTGATTATTATATAGTTAAAAATTATCTAAATTATGTCATGTTTGGTGTCATTGTAATCGCAAAAATATAATTAATCCATTACAATTATTTCCAAACCGATAAATTGCGAAATACAAAAATTTTATTTTCTATAGTAACATGACATATATACGTGAAAGAAGATAGCCAAAAGGAGCCTCGCGAGCGAGACTTCGGAACTCTTTGATGTTGCTCATCTCGCTTGCTCCTCTTTCGTTCTCGCTCTCGCTTTCGGCGACTCTCGAGCATCGTGGTTATTTCCTTGTTTTCTTTCGTTCGTTTCGTATATGCGTTTACACTAACACATGGATTGTTGTCTGTGTCGCGATTCGTATTTGTTAGTGAAATATATAGCAACGTCACACGTGCTCAGAATCAGCTAGAAAATCATTAGTTCTTGATTCGTTGAACAAGTGGCATCGAACATCGAAACGGACCACATGAAAATGTCGAGCAAAAATAAGCGATGTAAGTATTTAATTCAACGTAAATTTATATATGTGGCGGCCTACAGCAACCACAAAATTACGGCAGCGCGATATTTGCGAAATATTATCGTTTCTCGCAAGCGCTCGCCCGTCCACGCGTAGTGCGGGAGACGCCGCTAGTCGGCGCAAGGCGCTCGGGACAACAAGAATATGGAAAGCAGTCCGGCGGGCATATAGCGCGGCCGCGCGTAGTTGCGGGCAGCACCGCTAGGCGGCGCAAGGCGCCCGGGCCAACCTGCAAGTAGAAAGCCGTGCGGCCGGAATATAGGTCTGTCGTAACCCGACCGATTTCTTAATATTAAAAGATAAAACAAGTAAAGTAGAACAGAAAAGATTGAGAAAGAGCTGACTAAAGCAAAGCATTAGAATCAGGGAAAGAGCCCAAGGAAAAGTAATTAAGAAAGAATAAAAGAGTATTAATAAAATGAAAGTAAGACACGGTCAAGTTCTCGGAAGCTGAGTAAGCAACTGACGAGACAGCTGACGAGCGGAGCACGAGACATGCTCCGGTCAGGGACACCACACTCCTCCCTAATCAACGACCTAATTAATTAATATATATTGAGCGCGAGATGCACCGAAGCTAGCTCAGTAATATAGCTCATTAACATCGCTCGCTACTCGCTCGCTCAGATCAACAGTATCGATATACCGTACGTATCGCGCCCGACTATTATAATCGCGAATAAGTAAAAGTGTACAAAAACCTGTGAAATATATCAATTTCTACCTAACGTCCGGGAGTGTCTTATTTCGAGCGTGGATCCTAATCCTTTGGGCGTATAAATCCCTAAAGACCTCTTCCTTAGCGGCTAGAGGCACAACATTAATTGGTGGCAGCGGTGGGATACGCCAGCTCTAACAAGATCGACACCGGCAAAGGTCCACAACCACGAGGAAGAAAAATTCCGTGGAATCGACAGAACGAGAGACAGCAAAGGAAACTCCGTCAAACGGTCAACAACTACAACCGAGGAAAAGGAAGTCCATCAGGAACTTCGAGTCACCCGGTACATCGAGGCGACAACGATAAGCGGAACCTGAGAAGGCGCACCGACCTATCTCAACAGCACGCGACGATCGACGCCCGACGGCCGACACCGAACGAGAGACAATGCTGCTCATCGTATTATTGTAAGTCGAACAATTAAAAATTTGTAAACGCGTGAATGTCGGAAAACCGAAACGCGCCACAAAAAAGCGTAGCGAATAAATCGTGGCTATTTAGCGAACCAGCGAATAGAGCCATTAGAAATAGCGCAGTAAGCCCTATAAGAGTAGCAGTAGAAGCACTCCGGGATATACGCGATAACGTACGAAGAAATCTAAACGAATTAAATTCAAGCGAGAATTTGTCCGAACCAGAACTCGGAGCAAACGTTGTAATCGAACGCGAATTTTCATTCGGCGAATTAGACAACAGTTTAATAGCGAATAATATAGAACTAGATATTGATGTCGAATCATCAATAAGCGCGTCTAGTAGACTAACACACCGCCGCGAATTCTCACTAACGTCATACGATTCAAGTATCTTTGACCCCGACGAAATCTATCGTACTCGAGACATGTATAATTCAAACGCTTCCGCATCGCAACCCATCACATCGGAAGATATCGATGAGGGAATTAAGCGATTACAAGAAGAAGCAAATAGAAACGCGACACAATCAAACGCGCAAGCTCAATACAAACCGCGGAAAGAAACGGACGAAGCAGCCGACGACCTTAGGGACATATTGCGGGAAATGAGAGAGGAAATGAGACGGGAAATTAGAAGTATGCATGCCGAGATATACGATTTAAGAATGAGAGGATCGCAAACCCCGACAAAACAATGAGCATAGAACTCCGCCGGGAGAAAGAACCGAAACCGCGTACGAGTCCACACCCGAAGATGTACGACATCGAAGAGGACGCGGATTTTTACCATTAAAAGAGGCTCGCGGAATGATTCCGGAATTCGACGGATCGCCAAATAAATTACAAGAATTTCTAAGTGCGACTACATATGCAGTAGAACATATCGACCCGTTAGATGAAGTAACGCTATTAGGAGCAGTATTATGCACGAAATTAAAAGGCAGAGCGATGCTAGACTTTTCAAACGCGTAAAATTCGAGATTTCGCACAGTTGAAACAAGAATTAGAGGTCTGTTACGCAAGTAAAAAGAGTACGACCCATCTACAAATTGAATTTAACACGCTAAAACAGAAAAACGGAGAAAGCGCGCGAACTTACGGACTTAGAGCCGACAAACTAGCCATGGAGCTATACGAATCGATGATGGAAGGACGTCATCATACAGTAGATAATAAACGCGCAATCATGGAAATAATACAGCAACAAGCCTTAGAAAATTTCCAAATAGGATTGCAAGACGAAATTAAAACAATTGTTCGATCACGAGGATATGCTACGTTGCAAGAAGCAATAGCAGCGGCTAGCGCGGAAGAAAAGGTTAAAGGACCGTCCGCGACCGGCACGCGAAGCAAAATCAATTTTACACCGACCTATAAACAGGAAAATCAAACGAATGTAAAATGTCAAAAATGCGGAAAAACCGGGCATTACGGTCGAGATTGTCGAACTAGCCGATACGCGAATCGATTTTCATTGCCGAAACCCGATAGACAACCCCGCGTAAATACGATAAATAAATATTGCAATTATTGCAAAAAATCCGGACACGATCGCGAAGAATGTTGGTTATTACACGGACGACCCAATAGAGATCAATCGAGCCGAACCAAACAATATAATTCGCGACCGGAAAATAAAAACCGCAAGAATAGCGAGCAAGGAAAGGAAAAAAGAAATTTAACTCCGCGCAAAGTAGCGATGAGGAGGAAAGGAACGAAAGAAAATCGCACCGACCTGCAATTGAATATCAAGTATCACACTTTAAAAATACGCCGCATATACAGACAGGATTGGACCTTGTCACATTACCAATGCGAGAAGCGAAACGCGAAAAAATAAATTTGCTATTCGATACAGGAGCCGCAATATCACTAATTAAAGTGAAACATTTAAAAGGCGAAACGTTAATAAAAGAAGAAAAGATAACGCTCACCGGCGTAACGGGACATAAAATATGTACAATTGGAAAATTTAAGGCGACAATAACTCTGGAAAAGCGCCGAATCAAGCATACTATGTACGTTGTCAAGGATGACTTTCCGATAGAATATGACGGAATACTAGGCGTTGATTTCCTACGAAAACATCAAGCCACTTGCAATTATAAAACAAAACAATTAAAGGTAGGACAGCATATCTTAAAGCTTTATCCCTATCTAAAAGTGACATTGAAACCACGTAGCGAAACTATAATACAGGTCGCTACTGATAAGAACACGATAGGCGTGATAAAGGCAGAAGAAACAATACCAGGAATATTTATAGGTAATTGCCTAGTAGAACCTACGAATTACATATGTGCAGCAAGCATTCTAAATACAACGGATAACATAATCGAAATGTTAATGCCGCAAGTAAGTATAGAGGAAATCGAACGAAGTGAAACAGAAGAAATTAACGTAATACGAACGCCAAATAAAGAGGAAGTAATCCCGCGTAGTGAAAAAGTATTACGATTATTACGTACACAACATTTAAAAAAGAAGAAAAGAAAATGATAATGGAAATCTGCAAGGATTTTAGCGACGTGATGCATATCGAAGGAGAACCACTGACGTGCACAGATACCGTCGCGCATAAGATTGCAACGCAAGCAGATAGCTCACCGGTCAACGTACGGCCTTACCGCCTGCCGGAGAAGCATAAAGAGGAAGTAAATCGACAAGTCCGAGAAATGTTAAAAAATAAAATAATCCGACCAAGCATGAGCCAATGGAACGCACCGTTATTGGTAGTCCCTAAGAAAGCCGATGCGTCAGGAAAACCGAAATTACGGGTAGTCGTAGATTTTAGAAAATTAAATGATCTAACAATAGGAGATTCATTTCCCTTACCGAATATAACGGATATATTAGATCAACTTGGAAACGCCAAGTACTTTACAACTCTGGATTTAGCATCCGGATACCACCAAATTCCGATGGAAGAAGGCGACAAATGCAAAACTGCTTTTTCCACACCTCACGGGCATTACGAATACAATAGAATGCCCTTCGGATTAAAAAATGCGCCAGCCACATTTCAAAGGCTAATGAACTCAATACTGATAGGCATACAAGGAATAAAATGCTTAGTATATTTGGATGACATCGTAATCTACGGAGCCAGCCTACAAGATCATAACAAGAGACTCATCGAAGTCCTACGAAGATTGCGAGAAAACAATCTGAAATTACAGCCGGACAAATGCGAATTCCTACGAAAAGAAGTGACATACTTAGGTCATATAATCACAGAAAACGGAATATCGCCGGATCCATCTAAATTAGAGGCCGTAAGAAATTTTCCGACGCCTAGGAAAGTAAAAGATATTCAAGCTTTCATAGGATTAGCCGGATATTATAGAAAATTTATTGAAAATTTCTCTAAAATCGCGAAACCACTAACGAAGTTAACCAAAAAGGAAAATAAATTTGAGTGGACGCAAGAACAACAACAAGCATTTGAAATGCTTAAAGAAAAATTAACGACGGCACCTTTACTAAAATACCCAGATTTCGAAAAAGAATTTATCGTAACGACCGATGCATCAGATTATGCAATCGGAGCGATATTATCGCAAGGAGAAATAGGCCAAGATCAACCAATAGCATATGCCAGTCGAATATTAGCAAAAGCCGAACAAAATTATAATACGACCGAAAAAGAACTATTAGCAATAGTATGGGCCGTTAAACATTTTCGACCGTACTTATACGGGACGAAATTTACGATAGTCACAGACCATAAATCGCTCGTATGGTTATTTAATGTAACCGACCCTGGATCTCGATTAATTAGATGGAGATTAAAATTAGAAGAATACGATTACGAGATCATACACAAAGCCGGGACAGCGAATAGAAACGCTGACGCGCTAAGTCGACACGTGGCGGATATCAACAGCGTCGAGGAGGATGAGAGCACCGACACGAAGATAACGCGAGAATACACGGAAGACGAGAAGCGACGTATTCTATATGAATATCACGATGCACCTGTGGGAGGGCATCAGGGAAAAGAGCGCACGATTAATCGAATTCGCCTAATGCACAATTGGCGAGGATTGACAAAAGATGTCGAAGACTATATAACAAAATGCGAATTTTGTCAAAAAAACAAATTATCGCGAAAAATTAAGGCACCGCTAATAATAACGGATACTGCCGATAAACCTTTTGAAAAAATGTGCATTGGACATCGTAGGTCCACTAACAATTACTAATAATGGAAATAAATATATTTTAACGTTTCAAGATAATTTAACAAAATTTAGCAAAGCAATTCCGATACCGAATCAAAAAGCCGCGACAGTTGCAAAAGAATTCGCGACGAAAATAATTTTCGAACACGGTATCCCAGAAAAAATATTAACGGATCAAGGAACAAATTTTTTAAGTGAAATATTTAAAAACACGTGCAAACTATTAAAAATCGAAAAGATTCAAACAACCGCGTATCATCCGGAAAGCAACGGAGCGCTAGAACGATCTCACCGGACTCTAGCCGAATATCTCCGACATTATATAAATGCCGATCAAACGGATTGGGACGAATGGATTCCCTATGCGATGTTTACATACAATACAACACCGCACACGGCGACAGGGTTCACACCCTTCGAATTAATTTACGGGCACCGAGCAACATTACCGACGACATTGTCGCAACCGCCTAAGCCACGTATACATACGATGATTACGCGCAAGAATTGAAAGAAAAATTACGCGCCTCACGGCAAGTTGCAAAGGAGCATCTGAAGAACAAAAAAATAAAAACCAAAAAAAATTATGATAAAAAGACTAAAGAAATTAAACTTAAGGTAGGAGAAAAAGTCCTCTTGTACGACGAAACAGTTCGCCGAGGACGATCAAAGAAATTGGACTCCCTATGGACCGGACCCTACACGATAATCGAAAAAAATTCGGAAGTGAACTACACAATAAAAAGGGGAAGGAAAACCATACGCGTCCACATAAATCGATTAAAACCATTTATCGAAAATTAAAAAAGTAGGAGAAAGAAGAAAAAGAAAAAGAAAAATGCGCGAATAAAATAAAAAATAGAATAAATAATAAGAAACAGAAATAAAAAATTCCTACCTTAACGCCCTCCACTTCCACGTCCAGCACCGCGACCCCGGTTCCACTCCCGCCCGCAGAGCCTGAAGAAGAGACGCCACAGGACGAGGCTCAGGGTTGAGGAAGCGACCACGACCCACAGGACGAGGCTCGGGGTTGAGAAACCAACCACGTCCCACGAAACGAGGAGCCGGATCCCAGCAGAACTCAAGCCCGCGACCTCGATTAAAATGGGGCGGCAGAGCGTCCACAGCCACTTCCGGCACAAAAGCAACGGCACGGTCAATCACTAGATCCGGAAGACCTATTAGATCGATCTCGCGAACAAACGCGGGCGCCGAGAGTTGATCCCGAAAGGAGCGAGCAAAATGGTCGTGCTCCTCCGGATCTTGCCCCGCGCGACGCCCGTTATCACGCACTGAACTCTGCCCCGCAGCGAAACGAAACTCACTCGAATTCGGAGCCATGAAACCACCAATCGACAACACAAAGCGATAATAAAACAGCGCGAGAGAAAATAAAAAAGAAACGCTCAATACAAGACGACGTCGGAAGACAGACTGAATGGAAGAGCGAATAAAAAGCCTGAAAAGGGCTAGATAAAAGCAAAAATAGCTGTATATGCATCCAGAGAAAAAGAGAATGCACCGCAAATGATTCTAAGAAAATATTATAATATAATACAAAGCTTTCTATTACAGGAGTCTTATTGCACGGAGCACCTGTAAGGAAACCGAACCTGATACCCAAGTCGAAATAAAAGAATTTAAATATGAACCGGGTATCTACTTCGAAAAAATGGGCAAGATAAACCAAATCGAATCCACATGGAAGATGGTGATAAAAATAGACATCGCCGCAATGGACCATCGACATGAACAATTGAGAAACTATATGGCACAGACGAGAGCTCTATGCTACGATAAACCATTACAAATAAAAATGAAAGAAACCTGCCACAACCTGCTACAAATAGCAAAAAAGGACAGAGAACAAGCAGAAAAATTGCTAAAACGTCTAAAATTTGCGTACCAAGCACCCAAGAAGACAAGACGAGGGCTAATCGACGGTCTAGGAACGATAGCCAAAACACTCTTCGGCACAATGGACGCAGACGACGAAAAAATTATAAAAGAGCAATTAAATCTCATGCAAAGAAATCAGCAAACGCTGCAGCACGCGATGAGAAATCAGATTAAAATATTAAACGCAACAATTGCGCATGTGGATAATGTTGAAAAAGTTTTGCAAGAAAATGAAGAACAATTCTTAAATATAACAGAGAAGATGCGACAAGCCTGGATACAAACAGAAGTCGGATATGGACAACGAGAAGATCTCGACGAACACTTCATAATATTAAATGCCATAATAAAAGATCTAACGAACGATCTTATGGACATTATCGCGCATCTGACGAACGCGAAAAAAGAGATAATCGACATAAGATTATTACCCATCGAAAGCATTCTAGATAACCTAAAGGAAACAGCGTCACAAATACCGCAGGGAACGCACTTCCCATTTCAAATATCCGCAGAAAATTGGAGAACAATCGAAAAGTTCTTAACAATTAGCGCGTATTACGATAATACGAATATATTTACGATTATAAAAATTCCGCTAATCACATACCCCGAGTATGAAATAATAAAGGCAATCCCATTACCTACGCACAAATTCAATAATACATTTATATTTATAGAAGTAAATCAACCGATAATAGCGATAGACGTAGATAGCCGAACGTATTTTACGCCTACCGAAAACGATCTAAATAAATGCGTGCGAAATAATGACCAATATGTTTGCGAGCAAAATTATCCCATACATTATTTAGACGAAGGAGCGCTATGCGAAGTACAAGCGTATGTACAGTTAGAGACATACACAAACAATTGTAATATTCGACACATACACACGAATACAACAATATGGACAGCGCTGAGTAATGCGAACTCATGGTTATACTCTACACGAGCAAACCAACCGATCGAAATAACGTGCGAAAACGACGCAACGCGAAAACTAGAAATAAAAAGAAGCGGACAAATCACATTAAAGGAAAAATGTAAATTAACGACGCAAGACGTCATAATACGAACAAAAAAGCCCGCGATAATAACAATCGTACAGACAAATCTACCAGATTACAATCTTACGATGATACATGACAAACGAAACGAAAAAATACTGGACAAAATTAGACCGATAAAATTACGAAAAGTCATTAGAAACCCGACAGAATTAAGGGACCTAAGCGAAAGACTTGACGAAACAAACGAAGACTTAAATAACAATTATTTTACTACTAACGAACACATTATATATCCCGTAGCTTCAAGTTGCACAGGAATAATAATAATAATAACAATTACCATAATAGCAATTATATACGCCAAGAAAAAATATAAGACAGAAAAGAAAAAACTACCAGAAACCAATATAAATCCGATGTGCAAACCGAAAATAATTCAAGAGCACATCTACGGCACCGCAAGCGGATCGAATAGAACAGCTGAGATAGAAACTGACACCGCGATAACTAACACTGCGATGCTATATTGAAATAAGGTAGATATAAGAAACAATTGTAAAATGCGAAAAATGTATAGCGAAAAAATATGTAGACGAAAATTTACGTATAGTTAATTTTCTTTTTCCAAAGGGGGAGGGATGTCGTAACCCGACCGATTTCTTAATATTAAAAGATAAAACAAGTAAAGTAGAACAGAAAAGATTGAGAAAGAGCTGACTAAAGCAAAGCATTAGAATCAGGGAAAGAGCCCAAGGAAAAGTAATTAAGAAAGAATAAAAGAGTATTAATAAAATGAAAGTAAGACACGGTCAAGTTCTCGGAAGCTGAGTAAGCAGCTGACGAGACAGCTGACGAGCGGAGCACGAGACATGCTCCGGTCAGGAACACCACACTCCTCCCTAATCAACGACCTAATTAATTAATATATATTGAGCGCGAGATGCACCGAAGCTAGCTCAGTAATATAGTTCATTAACATCGCTCGCTACTCGCTCGCTCAGATCAACAGTATCGATATACCGTACGTATCGCGCCCGACTATTATAATCACATAAGCGAATAAGTAAAAGTGTACAAAAACCTGTGAAATATATCAATTTCTACCTAACGTCCGGGAGTGTCTTAATTCGAGCGTGGATCCTAATCCTTTGGGCGTATAAATCCCTAAAGACCTCTTCCTTAGCGGCTAGAGGCACAACAAGGTCAGACCCCCTGCAGAGAAAGCACGAAGAAAGTCATAGGCGCCAGTCGCCTACTTTCAAGCGCAAGTCGCTAAGACGTTGGAGGAAAGAACAAGAAAGTTCTTGGCGCCAGTCGCCTACTTTCAGACGACAAGTCACGAAGAGAGTTCTAGGCGCCAGTCGCCTGCTCTCTAGCCCAAAGTCGCTTTAAAACGTTGGACCACGACACGGCGCCAGTCGCCGAGAAACCCTGCAAGACGCCGCGGATAGAGAGCATCATCTCGCTACCTACGGTGGCCGAGATCGCCCTCCGGCGCAAGACTCGCCCGACGCCACTACACTTCACCTCGGCCAAACGGAGAAGAGTCGGCGTTCATCCGCCTCCAACATCAGGCGCTCGGTCGCCTCCATCTACGGTCGCTCGGTCGCCTCCAGCTACAGGCGCTCGATCGCCTTCAGGCTCGGAAGCTCGATCGCCTCCAGCTACAGGCGCTCGGTCGCCTCCAACAACCGGCGCTCAGTCGCCTCCAGCCACCGGCGCTCGGTCGCCGCTTAATCTGGGCACGGTGGACCTGACCCTCGGCGCCAGTCCACCATCCGCCAGGGACAAACCACCGGCTCCAGGAGCCCTGCTACCCAGGAAGAAAAGGAGCAAGGACCGGCTTCAGGCTTTATTCGGCGCTAGCCCGCCAAAGCCAATTAACGGGCATTCCGGCTCGAAACCCAAGAGGCACCGACCAATCACGCCGGACATCGGAGTATCACGCCTCCGATTCCGTGGTATCCTCCGCCGCTTGTCTCGCCTCTACGACAAACGCCCATTAAACGGGGCAGTACCACGCAGACGAGCCCCCGCAAAACCGGCATCGACGCAGCGACGCAAACCAAGCGACGAGGAGGAAAAGCACGTAAAGTGCTAGTAAATAACAATAATCCTTACGCGTACAATCGCAACTTGCGCTACTAATGTATTAATAGAATTAAATACACTTTATGCTTAAAAGCCAACTCATTCATTTATCTACCTTCAAATAAGATAAGTTGGGTAGTATCCTAAAGCGATAGATCTCCTATCCCGTACATACTCACAATATATTATTATATTTTCCCTCCCTCCTTCTCTCTCTCTCTCTCTCTTTCTCTCTCTCTCTCTTTCTGTTATTCTTTTTTCTCTTGTCTCTCCTTTTTCCTCTCTTGTCTCTCTTCTCTCCTTTCTCTCATTCTCTTTCTCTCTCTCTCTGCAAACAAAAAATGTAAAAATTGACATATAATATATTTTTCATTGCAGCAAAAAGCGAAGGCAGTTTGCCTTCGGTGAAATCGAAGCGGAAGGCGACGGCAGCGACGGCGGCAACGGCGATGACGACGAGATATACGACGGCGATGATGACAGCGTCGACGCCGACGACGACGACGCAGACAACACCGACATCAATGCCGATGGCGCAGACAACACCGACATCAATGGCGACGCCGACAAAGGCGATGACAGCGACGACGTCATTGCTAGCAGCGGTGGACTGGCGAGTGGCCACGCCGACGGCGTCGACGTCGACGTCGATGCCGTCGTTGCCGAGAATAAAAATGTTATCGGCGGCGACGTCACCGCTAGCAGCGACCGACCCACGAGTGGCGACGGCGTCGACGTCGACGAGGATCGCAAGAGCGATGGGACCGAACCCGGGAAGGGACCGAAACGTTAAAAAGGTTAGTTTTATTATAAATCATATTTATAAGAAAATAAATATACAATATCGTGATCGTGATTAATGTATATATGAATTGTGTGTGTGTCTCATGCGACATTGGTAACGGCGCCAATAATTTATCCGATTATAATATTGTTTGTTTTCTTTATTTATCGATATATATGCACATAAATTTTTTGGTTTTTTTCGAGTAGTATACATATATGTATGTGTATGTGCATAAAATATGCGGGAGCATACATATGCATATAGTAACATATATTATAGATATATATATATATATATATATATATATATATATATATATATATATATATATATATATATATATATATACATTTATATAAATGTGTGTAAAAAAAATACTAATATTTTAATTTCTTTTTTCAGCGCATAAATGAAGCAGTAAGACAGGCGGTGAACCGCGAAAGAAAGAAGCAGAAAAAAGTACGTCTGCATATATGTCGACGACGCCAGGTTATGCACCTGCGTACGTGCCCGCGCCTGCCATACTATCCAGATACGTGCTGGTACCGCCCGCATCATCCGGATACGTGGGCGCATCACCCACGCCATCCGGATATATGGTTGCACCGCCCGGATTATCTGGATATATGCCTGCACCGCCCGGACTATCCGTGTATATGGCTGCACCATCCGGACCACCCGAATACGTGGTAGTACCACCCACACCATACGGATATATGGCTGCACCGTTCGGACCATCCGGATACGTGGCCGCGCCGCCCGCATCTGGATACGTGCCCGCACCATCTACATGCCTTATTCTTAATAATATTTATTAAATATTTTAAATTATAAAATATTTTAAAAACTTTTTATTGTAAAAACAAATATATATATTGTATATATATATATATATATATATATATATATATATATATATATATATATATATATAATTCAATTAGGAACATCAAGTTGCATACAAAAAATATAAAATTACTTATTTATTCCTTCTGTTACTCTAAATATTCTTTATACTATTTCTTATATTATTAGTATAAACTTATATTACTAAAACTTATAAAATATTTTAAAAACTTTTTATTGTAAAAACAAATATATATAATATATATATATAACAACGTTTCCGTTTTATGCAGAAGCTATAAGCATGCAAAGATAGAAGTGAAAAGAGAGATAAAGACAGATAAAGACAAATAGAGATACAATAAAAGATAGAATAAACATCTAATTACAAATCATTATATATATATATACATTATGTACTAATTTTTGTATGTATATATATATATATATATATATATATACAAAAAAATTAGTACATAATGTATATATATATATATATATATATATATATATATATATATATACACATTATGTACTAATTTTTTATTTCATAGTGTTGTAACGGTTCACCTTTCCCGTACGCCGCGGATCAAGGCTCGCCGGTGCCAGGATTCGGGAGAAGGGGGAAACTCCAACTTACTTTACCTCGGTATAAGCGGTTTAAACAATTATGTTTATTTAAGCGATTCTCAACGTCTGACACTGAGCTATATTATAAGTACAATGCAACATGCGGTGGGGTGCGTACAGAGTTTTGCGTGAGCGGTTGTTATCCACGATGCAACATGCAAGAGTGGTGCGTACAGAAATTTGCGTACAGAGTTTCGCGCGTGGCTGGTGCGCGGGGAGCTCGGGAAGCGAGCGTGGCTCATGCGGACGTGTTCTGCGTTCGCGAGGTTCGCATGCAAGCAACTATGGTTATTCTAAGCGGAACAGAACAGATCTTAAATGCTACGGGTGTCGCGTGGCCTTCGTTCGTAGTTCGAACGGCCTGACTACTTTATCCTAAAAAGGACGGGGCGTCGGCACTTTCGGCGGCCTACCCTTAAAAGGGCTAGCACGCTTGTGTAGTCTGAAGGATGTGTATACAGGTGGAGTCGGCGCGACACTGACGGAAATCGTAATATGGCTCTACAATTATAATGTGCGGTATATACAGTGCGGTCTTACGGTTTAAACAGGTCGCGGTATATACAAGGCGATACTAGAGTCTATTAGAGTGCGGAGACCAAAGCAGTCTTATGATATAAACAGGTCGCGATATATACAAACGGGGCTAGAGTCCCTTAGGACGCGGAGACCAAAGTGGTCTTACGGTACAAGCAGATCGCGGTATATACAAAACGATCTTACGGTATGACGCGGTACGGACTTATCAGCTAGTAGGAGGCGCCGTCCCAGCAACCGGGAAGCCCGGCCTAACTACGGGAAGTCCGTAGCCTGGTGTAACGCGGGGTATCAGGATGCGCCGTCCCAGCAACCGGGAAGCCCGGCCTAACTACGGGAAGCCCGTAGCCTGGTGTAACGCGGGGTATCAGGATGCGCCGTCCCGGCAACCGGGAAGCCCGGCCTAACTACGGGAAGCCCGTAGCCCGGTGTAACGCGAGGTATCAGGGTGCGCCGTCCCAGCAACCGGGAAGCCCGGCCTAACTACGGGAAGCCCGTAGCCTGGTATAACGCGAGAGTCGGTTCAGGATCCGGAGAGTTGTACGTGACAGGAATCGGGATCGGGAACTGCTAACGCTACACTCGCCGGAGCGCCTTATATACCGGCGGTCGGCCTCCCACTTACGCGAGTCGGCGCGTGGTGGGGCAGCCCCACGGTGGGGCCGAGACACGGGTGTGGAAGTTTAGGGGCGCCATAGGCGCCGAGCCTCAGAATTGCGGGCGGCTGGTCGGCCCGCGAGGCTGGTAACGTATTGTTACAGTGTGTCTAAAATATACAATAAAATTACTTTTTCCTGTTTTGCTATTTTATGCAATCTATGCGATGTTTTCCTTACATTTTTATGACAATCACATTTTACAGCTTATGCGAACCGAAAAGAAAGTTTGATAGATATTTTACCAATTTATAATATCAAATATGCATGTGTGCAGAATTACTAAATTACTTCGACGTGTAATGTAAGAATAAAATTAAAAATTTTTGTTCTAAAACAAAAATTACTTTTTTAGACAAAAAAAATATATAAAAGTAAGGCTCTTACACGATTAAAATCAAGTAAAATCCGAGTAAAATGGCGAAAGAGCCACGCGCAGTTTTTTGGGCGCAAAGATATATAATTTAAACCAAAAAATAAATTAAAAAATTAGAGAATTTCTTTAATTACATGATTCGCGAAGGGCGGACGTTTCGGCCCTTTTTTTGGCCATCATCAGCGCAATCGATCACAGAATTGCTCTTAATCATGACTTTAAGTGGGACAAAATAGAAATACTTGATAATGAACCACATTTACATAAGCGATTGATTTCCGAAGTATTACACATTAAGCGACAAAAGGATAGTTTAAATCTGCAAACAGACACCGAATGTCTCCCAGAGGCATATTTAACAGTTTTAGACAGGCTCTCAAAAATTTAATTTTTTGTCGTTCTCCTTTTCACACTCTACATTTTATTTTATCGTGTTTTACCATACTTGACAGCGGTTATAGTCATTGTTTTTAATTATCTTATATTTCATTGTAATTTTTATGTTTAATTTATAATTATTTTACTGTACTTGACAACCTTCTAAATGTTATTTATTTATTTATCTATTTAATTTGACAAACACCTTTTTACAACGACAAAAAGTTTGTTTTTGTTTTATTTTTTGGATAGTTTGTCTGGACTGTTTTCATATATATTTATTTATTTATTACTTTGATTTTATACTACAGACAATGCTGATATTGTTTTTCATTTCACTGTTTTGACAATCTAATTTTTTTTTTTTTTTTTTGTATCGTTGTTTACCGCTAATGGTAACATTTGTTTTTATCATCTCACCTTTTTCGCCTAACAATACTTCTCATTACTCTGTGGTTAGTTAGTGAGTTTAGTTAAGATTTTGCGTTGCTGAAAAATTTTTGCTGTCGACTTGTGCGTTGCGTCTCTTTTATGTAAGTCTTACTACTGTAATTTCGACACGGACCCTCTCTCTCTTTTCGTTTTTTGACACAAACCATTCCGCTCAAATTACAGACACAATTATTAACGTATCACCATGTTCGTGGATTCATGCTTAAAGAATCGAGGTTTCTGCCCCGAAATAACATGGACTACATGGAGAATGGCTTTTGCCTTTTGGAGCGACATGAGGGATCACGCCTTCTACCGTTGGTTACCATGTAACTCTGCGCTTTAATTGATTAAGACTCTTTCTGTATACCTTTATATTGTTTAATTTAGTATTATTTGCGCTGATGATGGCCAAAAAAAGGGCCGAAACGTCCGCCTTTCGCGAATCATGTAATTAAAGAAATTCTCTAATTTTTTAATTTATTTTTTTGGTTTAAATTATATATCTTTGCGCCCAAAAAACTGCGCGTGGCTCTTTTGCCATTTTACTCGGATTTTACTTGATTTTAATCGTGTAAGAGCCTTACTTTTATATCTTTTTTAATATACGCAGGCTGAAAAAATGCGTTTTTATTCGTTCTTTCAATACATTAGATTTACTTATGGACATAATTCTGTACTATTGTTTAAATCCTGGATCAAATACAAGAAGATCATTATTAAGAGTAGATTAAAAACTGAGTTTTTGCGGAAGTGTATTAGGCTTGATATTGTTCCCTCACATTTGTCGACTTTTTTGTTTAATTTCGAGGTTAACCTTTTTAACCAGAGATCTGTTAATTACTTTAAGCGCTGTAGACGCGGTTTTGTCAAGAGATTGCTACAGATTGAAATCTCTGACACTTATTCATGTATTAGATCGGCACACATTCATATTTACAAACTGTCACAGTCTTTATACCGTAACATCCCGATGTCTGTTTGTAACTCTTTTTTCGCAAGACAACAAGGACCTTTGTACTCCTTTTTTACTAATCTACATGATAAATTCCATAAGAAATTCAATCGCTTATATATCGAACAGAAAAAAGAGCACATAGATTTTAAACCGATTCGCTATTTTTATCGCTCTCCTACTCATACAAAAGGTACATATGAGAAATCTCAGGGGTTTTCATTTAAACCGAGAAGCAATACCGCTCATGACTTGGAGATCCAAATTGACCCACACACTTTTGACGATACCGCACAACATCCTCTACACATTAATGAGAAGTGGTTTATTAATTTGTCGTCCACAGCTATCCCCAATGATGTTCAAAGCATATTACAGTTAGGTGATAACTTCAGCCTTCCCATTTCTAACAGGGAAAAACTAACTATTGAATTTATCAAAAATTTTGAAAGCAATCTTGTGAAACTTCCTTCAGCCACTCAAGTGGCTATCAGAAACCGTTCGGTAAACATTATCAATAATCTCCCGAGTTACTCCACCCCGAAAAATGATTTTGAGACACGCATTAAACATTTAATTGTTACTACCAAAAAATTTTTTAAACACAATGACAATGTGATTGTCACTCGTGCCGACAAAGGGAACATTACAGTTGCCCTTGATAAAGATGTATACTTCAATAAGGTCGAAGAATTACTAAAATACAATAATACGTATAATATTGTTAAAAAAGATCCTACTAATAGGCTTTCTTCACATCTACGGGATTTGCTCAAGAGATGGAAAGATGCAGATTTCATATCGCCCTCAACTTATAGATTTCTCAATTTTAGTGACGGGATCTTACCGAGAGCATACGGACTCCCTAAGATTCACAAACCTAACTGTCCTTTCCGCTTAATTGTCTCCTCACTTAATAGTCCCTTATACAATTTGGCCTCCTTTATTCATCGCATATTACTTAAAAGCTTTCCCATTGCACATAGTCACATCAACAATAGTTTTGAACTCGTGAAGAAACTTTCTGACATAAGTATCAACAATGATTTTCTTCTCATTTCTTTAGACGCCGTTTCCTTATTCACAAACATTCCTACTGATATAGCGATTGATAGCATCTCTTCTCGATGGAATTACATCTCTAATAATTGCAACATATCACATTATGAATTCATTACTGCGGTTAGATTGATATTAGATTCTACTTTTTTTACTTTCAATGGAGTAATTTACAAACAAACTTTCGGTACTCCTATGGGTTCCCCATTGTCCCCCATTATCGCGGATATAGTCCTTCAAGATCTGGAATCTAAAGCTCTTGGGTCTCTGAATTATACCCCCCCATTTTTTGTCAGATATGTTGATGACATTGCAATGGCGGCTCCCTTTTTCCTCCTCAACCACACTCTAGACACTTTCAATACATTCCACCCACGTCTACAATTCACAATTGAGATTGGAGAGGAAAACCGACATAATTTCTTGGATATTACCATGATCCTGAATGATAACCACCTGACCTTTGACTGGTACCACAAGCCTACCTTTTCAGGGAGATATTTACATTTCCTGTCGAATCACCCTCTTTGTCAGAAGAGGGGTACTGTGATCGGTTTAACCGACAGAGTGTTTCGGTTGTCTCACCCGTTGTTTCATCGGAAAAATTTTGAATTAATCATTAGAATTTTGATAGATAATGGTTATCCTCTCAGATTCATTTTCGATGTCGTTCGTGAACGCCTGAAAACTCTTGTTCATAACAATTCCAATTTTGACTGCGATAAACATACTGAAGATTCTGAGAGAGTTTCTTACTTTACTATACCTTACGTTCCTTCAATATCCGAACAATTTAAAAATATAACTAGAGACCTAAATGTGAAACTCTCATATCGTAGTCTTAACAAAATGAACAAGTTTATTAAGGTGCACAAAGATTCCTGCCCACAATCGGCCCGCAGCAATGTTGTTTACAAAATTAATTGTGATAATTGCGATGCGTCATATGTGGGACAGACTAAGAGACAATTACACACGAGAATAGCGGAACACAGAAATCATATTCGTAGAAATACGACAAATCACTCTGTTATAACCGATCACAGAATTGCTCTTAATCATGACTTTAAGTGGGACAAAATAGAAATACTTGATAATGAACCACATTTACATAAGCGATTGATTTCCGAAGTATTACACATTAAGCGACAAAAGGATAGTTTAAATCTGCAAACAGACACCGAATGTCTCCCAGAGGCATATTTAACAGTTTTAGACAGGCTCTCAAAAATTTAATTTTCTGTCGTTCTCCTTTTCACACTCTACATTTTATTTTATCGTGTTTTACCATACTTGACAGCGATTATAGTCATTGTTTTTAATTATCTTATATTTCATTGTAATTTTTATGTTTAATTTATAATTATTTTACTGTACTTGACAACCTTTTAAATGTTATTTATTTATTTATCTATTTAATTTGACAAACACCTTTTTACAACGACAAAAAGTTTGTTTTTATTTTATTTTTTGGATAGTTCGTCTGGACTGTTTTCATATATATTTATTTATTTATTACTTTGATTTTATACTACAGACAATGCTGATATTGTTTTTCATTTCACTGTTTTGACAATCTAATTTTTTTTTTTTTTTTTTTTGTATCGTTGTTTACCGCTAATGGTAACATTTGTTTTTATCATCTCACCTTTTTCGCCGAACAATACTTCTCATTACTCTGTGGTTAATTAGTGAGTTTAGTTAAGATTTTGCGTTGCTGAAAAATTTTTGCTGTCGACTTGTGCGTTGCGTCTCTTTTATGTAAGTCTTACTACTGTAATTTCGACACGGACCCTCTCTCTCTTTTCGTTTTTTGACACAAACCATTCCGCTCAAATTACAGACACAATTATTAACGTATCACCATGTTCGTGGATTCATGCTTAAAGAATCGAGGTTTCTGCCCCGAAATAACATGGACTACATGGAGAATGGTTTTTGCCTTTTGGAGCGACATGAGGGATCACGCCTTCTACCGTTGGTTACCATGTAACTCTGCGCTTTAATTGATTAAGACTCTTTCTGTATACCTTTATATTGTTTAATTTAGTATTATTTGCGCTGATGATGGCCAAAAAAAGGGCCGAAACGTCCGCCTTTCGCGAATCATGTAATTAAAGAAATTCTCTAATTTTTTAATTTATTTCTTGGTTTAAATTATATATCTTTGCGCCCAAAAAACTGCGCGTGGCTCTTTTGCCATTTTACTCGGATTTTACTTGATTTTTTTAGACAAATTTATTATCTGTAAGGTCGAAAATGCTTTATTTGTATGCTTTATATACATGCCTGTATGATAACATAATAAAACTCTTTTATTGATTCGAATATCTGTAAATAATAATTGTCATAAATATGATTTTTATAGCAAATATAAAAATATATATAAGTTATATTTTATTGATGTGTATTCAGAATAACAAAATAGAGAAAGTAACTTATTGCATATTTCATGTATGCTATAGAAGAGAAATTGCAAATATTTATTTTTATGGAGACAAGAACATAAAAAATAATAGTTATACGAAAAAAATATGTTTATGAACTAGCAAAGAGAGAAAGAGAGTGAGATGCGCGAGTAAACGTGTAAGCGAATGTGTGAGAAGCATGAAAGTGAGCGATACATAGTCAGCGAGAAAGAGACAAAATGAGTGCACGATCGAGAGAACAAACATACGAAAGACTGCAACAATGTTAGTGTATATACATGTATATTACTCTTCGTATGAAACAAACCAAGATAGAAGGATTGTCTGTCCTTGTCAAGTGAACGGATTGCCACTCTATCTATCGCGACATCGCGTAACTAATCTAGTGCTCTGTTTTACTCTTTTGCCTCAATCTCGCACGCACACATATGCATGAAAGCATTTCGAGTGAAAATCTTTTTTATTAGACTAATAAACTTATTTCTAAGAGTTCATTAATATTCCTTCATGTTATCCTGAGGCGGGGAGCTATATCTTGTGCACGAACAAACTGCAGAACTTTTATATTAAATAAATATTGTTACGACTTGACGCAAGAAGTCGATAACAAAACTGTAATTGTTTAACTTTTCTGTGATTTGTTATATGAAATATAGCTCCCCGCCTTCGTTATTATCAATACTTTAACTGTGGAAAAGGATTTATCAATCAGTATAGCCAAAAAAAAGATTTTCACTTGAAACGACTTTCGCGTTTTGTCGGTAAATTTGGATTCCCTTAATGCTATTTGGTTTAATGACTCTATCTCTTACCGTAATACATTGTTTATCGAAGTTCAACTGGTTATCTAGATATGAGGCCCAGAAATTTAGCCGGCGGCTGTAATCTGCATTGTACTTCCCCAAAATGTAAGCATACGGACCTATCCAAATGGCCGGATCTATTGAAATTAACAACAATTTACTCGGTTGTAGTTCGAGACCTAACAGTGAGAAACCTGTATCAAGATTTGTCACAGAATTTTTCCCAACAATCCAACTCTACTATTAGTATCCCCTACGTCACTCTGTCGTCCGCAAACTGTAATTGATTGATTTCTGTGGGAAGAACATTCGAGAGCACGTTAGTGTAGATATTGTAAAGAAGAGGACTAAATACTGCTCCCTGTGGTAAGCCTTTATAGGTATATCGCCTAATATTTTTATTCTTATCAATAATAAACTAAACATTCTTCCGGTACATCCATTGTTCTATAAATTGAAAGATTCTGTATGGACACTCTTCTGAAACCAGTTTTTTTATCAAGACAGTACATAAGACTTATCGTAAGCAGGGGAAACATCCAGAAAAACAGCCGTAGTATGTGTATTCTTGAAAAAGTTGGCTCATGCCAACATGTCAAGTTAAGTCATAAGGCATAGGGCTTAAATCACCTATTGTAGACCGGCACTAATGAGATTGTCGCCACATAAACGACCTCGTCTAAAACCACTTTGATTGACGTCCAATATACCTTTATTTTCAGCCCATCAATTGAACTATGACTCGCTCCATGAGTTTTCCAAAACATGATGACAACGATATAGGCCTGACCTTATCCTTGTCTTTCTTATCAATAAAAATTACCTGATAACACTGGTCGACAAAATAAGAACTTTTTCTTTGCCTTAAATTCTACCAAATTATTTCTGGTAGATTTTTTAGCGCTGATTACGAATCTGGCTGTAAAAATGGCGTATCACGGCAAGTTTTTGAGAAAAGCTCAGTCAAAGTTGCTAAAATAGGCGTTTTTGATACTTTGACGTGAGTTATCAAATTAATTCAATGGAGACGTGCTACAGACAGCAGCGACAGCTCAAAATAAAGCACAAGACTTATACTTTATGATAAAAATGCCAGAAGTCCCAGGCAGAAAAGGTTTTCCTGAAAAAAAATGGTCGAAACATAAGAAACATCTATGCAGTGTCCTCCAGTCATACGTCTCCAATTGTCCGTTACTAAAATATTTTAAAATCATTCTAATTATAAAAGTCGGTATGTATACATTTGCCTGATCACTCATCACAAATTACGTGTTAAAATTTTAAAATTAAAAATAGAAGATTTAAAATGGCGATTCAAATTTTTGAAGAATTATTTAAATTATGAGTATGTGTAGATTTTTGTGGTCGCTATCAGTTAAGAACAAAACTAGAATAGTTTTTTATTACTTCTGTTACTAAAAAAAAAATTTGATAACGGACAATTGAAGACGTATGTCTGGAAAACATTGCAATAGATATTTCTTATGTATCGACCACCTTTTTTCAGGAAAATCTTTTGCCTGGGACTTCTGGCGTTTTTATCATAAAGTATGAGTCTTGAGCTTTATTTTGAGCTGTCGCTGTCGTCTGTAGCACGTCCCCATCGGAAGATACAATTTACGCAAAAGTATAAAAAACGCCTATTTTAGCAACTTTGACTGAAGTTTTCTCAAAAACTTGACGTGATACGCCATTTTTACAGTCAGATTCGTAATCAGCGTTAAAAAATCTATCAGAAATGACTTGATAGAACTTAAGGCAAATTTGGTGTCGAACAGTGTAATCTGTCCATTCTTGCGGGATCATTCCGCCGACAACTATTCCATTAAAAATAAGTGAGATAATTGAAAAGTAAGGCGACGGAAGCAGTTTCAGCATCTTGTATTCTATGCCATCTAATTTAGGTGATGAATCCTTTTTAATGCTGTTAATAGCTCGGATAATTTCTTCCGTTGATATACGTTTATTTAGGTGGTTGTATTTTTTATTATAATTCAGATTAATATTGATCTTAGGCTTTTCCACCCAAAATGAAGCAATAACCTCCACAGTTTTCATAATTTCCTGAGCTCGATTTTTATTTTGCTATTTGTTCCACTCTATCTTAGTGAACGACTTCCTTAAGGTTTTTATTTTTTTCCATACATGATTGATAATAGTGAACCTGTTAATAGAAGCGATAAATTGGATGAAATGTTCCTTCTTACTGCGTAGAATTGTTTTAGTGGCTTCAGCTTTGACTTTTTTATACTCAATAAAGTCTTCTAATGAACCAGAACGCAAGAAAGCTTTAGGGCAGTGTTCGGAGATAGTTGCCCTTTTCGAGCCGATATGTGAAGCGACGCCTACGGTCCCCCCACTACCGCTCGAGGCTCGACGGCCGAGCCGCCGATCGTGCACGTAACGCTATGCCTCAGGAGCGTCCCGATCTAAAAAAATATGCTGAGATTGTACCTGCAGTCAAATCGTCGTTTAAATTTGCTTTGCCAGATAATTTGTCTATTAGTAATATATTATATATGTTATAGTAATATAGAGAGAGGAGAGGGAAGAGAGGGGGAAGAGAGGGGGAGAGGGGGAGAGGGGGGAGAGAGGGGGGAGAGAGGGGGAGAGGGAGAGGGGGAGAAAGAGAGGGGGAGAGGGAAAGAGGGGGTGAGGGGGAGAGGGGGGAGAGAGAGAGAGAGAGCGAATGAGGAGCAAGCGAGATAGCTAACATGAAAGATTTCCGAAGTTTCGCTCGCGAGGCTCGCTTTATCTATAATCTCTCGCGTCATATATCGTAACTGTAAAATTTTTGTTTTTCGCGCTTATTGATCCGAAAATAATTACAATGAATTAATGATATTTTACCGATTAAAATGATACCAAACACGATATAAATCGGATAATTTTTAATCAATTATGTAATTAAAATTATGATTACTTATTTCATTAAAAATAATCCGATTTATGTCATATTTAGTGTCATTTTAATCGCAAAAATGTTATTAATCCATTACAATTATTTTCAAATATATAAAATGCGAAATACACAGATTTTATTTTCTATAATAAGATGACATATATACGTCAAAGATTACAGATAAAGAGAGCCTGGCGAGCGAGACTTTGGAACTCTTTGATGTTTGTCATCTCGCTTTGTCGATTCTTCAGCATCGGGGATCTTTCCTTATATACAAAATATAAACATTTTATAAAATAAAAACTAAAACTTACATTTTGGATTTTATTAGCTTGCTCCTCATTCGCTCTCTCTCTCTCTCTCTCTCTCTCTCTCTCTCTCTCTCTCTCTCTCTCTTTCTCTGCTCGTTCATTATTGTATTCTTTTATTCCCATTATTATATTATTTTATTTGCTCAACTTTTATTCTTTCTATTCTCGTCTCCCTACATGAAAATCAATAAATTTATTTATTTATTTATATTTTATAAAGCATAAATGAGATGCAGAACCATGGGCGTCTGCAGAATTTTTTCTAGGGGGGGCATATCACTTTCAGATCAATTTAAAAAAATGTATACTTAAATATTTTTACATCTTTTAGTATTAAAGCTTTCTCATCGCGTCAAGGTAGATGTAAATCGAAAAAGATTTTTGTTTTTTTGTGTTTTTTTAAATAATTTATTTTTTTTTTTCATTTTCTAGGGGGGGAACGTGCCCGTTTGCCCCCCCCCCCCCCCGCAGACGCCTATGAACGTAGGTATTGAAAATATGAAATGAATTATGATTATGAATTTTTTTTCATTTTCCGGGGGGGGGGGGGCACGTGCCCCTCCTTGCCCCCCCTTGCGGACGCCCATGTACACAACAATAAGTTATTTTCTTTTTCTATTTAACTATAATTAAATACAACACATGTACATACAAAAATACACATAATTAAATACTTTTTCTAGTTATAAGATACACAATATCTCATTTATACTCTATAAAATAAAGATGAAAAAATTAATGATTAAATTAATAATTATTATTATGTAGGAAGACGAGAATAAAAAGAATAAAAGTCGAATAAATAAGAGAATATAATAATGGGAAAAAAAGAATACAATAAAGAACGAACAGGGAAATAGAGAGAGAGAGAGAGAGAGGGAGAGAGAGGGAGATAGAGAGGGAGACAGAGAGGGAGACAGAGAGAGAGAGAGAGAGAGGGAGGGAGAGAGAGAGAGGGAGACAGAGAGAGAAAGAGAGAGAGAGAGATTGATTGATTGATTAATCTTTATTAACTTTCTCAGCTATTTGTGATACAGATCTGGTTTACATTAACTACAATATACTCCTTTTACAATTGCTTAAACCGCTCAATTTTTACATCGTTTTATCTCAGCTGGTAAGGCATTATACACTTTAACTCCTTCGTACAATAGTTCTACGAAATTGCAATGTCCTCAACTAACAGCGTTGCACAATCAAAGATAGGAAGAGAAGGACGGATTTGTCCGATTTTTACTAGCTTTCTCAGCTATTTGCATTACAAATCCTCAACCCAGCAGTCAATCCAGTCTCCGACAGTGCTATTCATGATTCATTATCTTCATATCTGATGCTGTATCCTTTTCTTTCTGTAGTTGTTACTTAGTGTCCTCCCAGCCGGCTCTCCTCTTCTCCTCCTGTATCGCCTTTTAAAATGTCGGACATTCCGGATCAAGGGCGTCATGCTCATCACTTATTTTCAAGTTGTATGTTTGAATCTTAAACATACAATTTATACATCTTTTGTTTGTTGCCGTGCATTCAATCGCTCTATGATTTTTTGCACATTTGTGGCAGGTTTCATTTCGCGTACAATTCTTTGCAATATGATAATAACCCCAGCATTTAAAACACCTTTTAATATTAATGTGATTAAGTACCAGACACTTTCTCCATCCTACATTCAGTTTTCCCATGCTCAACATTATTTCATGAGTTTTTTCATCTGCTTCAATTATTACAGAACCTTCTTCTTTACCTCTTCTTCCGGATTGACTTTTAACTATTTTCTTCACTATTCGCATATGAATTTCTTCATTCTTCGCGTCGATCTTGTTCTGCTTTTTGATTGTAACTATTAAATTATTATCATTCAACTTCATTTCTTCTTCGCCAATATTGACAATTTTTATCTTAGGTTTCATCCGCGGTGACTCAGTTACTTTGAAATTTTCGCCCAGCTTGGCTTGTACTGTAGCCTTTAATTTTTCCATTTCTTCTTCAGTCTCACAACCCAGAATCACTGTTCCCTTGCTTCCTTTTTTTAGCTTCGTTACTCCCACAGGCATATTCTTGATGTCTATCTTTTCTTTTATCAATTTTTTAGTAATTTCACTCTCCTGTTGCATCTTAGGTTTGACAATTATAATATTTTCTTTTTTATTCTCTTTAACTGCATCACTATAACTTCTTTGTGCTCCTTCTGACGGTCCTGAAGTTCCTTCCTGTATCATTTTTCTCAATTCTCCCACTTCTTGTTTAAAATTTTCCAAGAGAGAGAGAGAGAGAGTGAGAGAGAGGAAGGGAGGGAGGGAGGAGTGAGAGAGGGAGGGAGGGAGGGTGAGAGAGAGAGGGCGGGCGGGCGGGGGGCGGGAGGGAGAGAGAGAGAGAAAGCAGCGTGAATGAACGTTTAAACGAATATGCGAGGAGCATGATATATATATATATATATATATATATATATATATATATATATACATATAATCTCTATGACAATTTATTATTATTTATAGTTAAATTTAGTAATTTATAAATGAGAAAAGAAAATTTGATATATTTTATCCTCTTATGTTACCAAACATTTGCATATTTATATAAGCTTGCCTATATTTATAGAAAACAAACTTTTTCCAAAGCAAAAATTTAGAAATTTAATTTTTGTCGTAAAATATTTATAGATAATGGTTTTATGTATCAAATTAATTTTAATCAATATGAAAATAATTTTTTTCATTTGGTTACAGAATAGTTGTTTATAAAGATGCGCATTTGTTTTTATTATTACGCGATATTTGTAGCATGCATGTATGTAAGTATATATGTATGTATCGGGGAATAAGTCGACTGTACCATGCACACACACATGCAGGCAGGCACACGCGATCATATCAGTGCGCGGCAGATACTCAGTCTCAGTCGCGCGTGTTGTGTACATACGCGTAACAAGAGATTACCACAAAAATACGCTCAACTTTTATAACGCGTTGAATTTAAAAAACGAGTGTTGTGTTTTTGTAGTGTGGTTTTAATAGTGTGTCCACATAATGGGGCAAAAATATTCGAAAATTTTCGAGAGATGCTTGCCCCTCTTTGCCCGCAGACTTTCTTTAAAAAGAATAAGGGTCAAAAGATTAGTATATTTATATACCATAATTTTAGGAGGAATTGTTTTAATGTATACTATATACTAATATGTTGCTAGATATTATTTAATTTTATTTCCGTGCAGTCTACACAAAAACATAAATATGATAATGTAATATTATATAAAAATATAATATTCCAATTTTTTTTTTTTAATTATATCTTTTAAACAATTCCTAAATAGAAAACAACATAAAGACTTTTGTATAAAAAATTATAACATAAAATTGATCTTCAAATAGAATTTAGAATGACTACTCTATATACATAAACATATACATTATATATGATGCACATAGTATTTAATACTCATATAGTATTTTTGTTATAAATAAATGGACAGATATGGGCAAAAAAAGAAAGAGGAAGAGAGAGAGAGAGAGAGAGAGAGAGAATAGGAATGAGTAAGCGAGGGAATGGCTGTAAAACGATATATCGATTGATAATTCACATCAGTCACTAAACATTAGTGAGCGTAAAGTATTGCTACGGAGAAAGATATAACTATTTCCTTTTTTTTCTTACTTTTGGCACTTGTACACACTTGCTCAGTTACACTCATATCTTTTTTCTCTCTTTGCCCATTGTTCTCTGTCCATCTCTTTCTTATCCGAGCATACTATATGTGTGCTATATATTATCTGTGTGTATATGTTTGTGTATATGTAATAGTAACTTTAAATTTATTATAATATCATTAATCTCTTGCTTATTTGTATATTTCACTGAAAATTGATTATATTAATTTTGCAATAGTAGTTGTGTCACAGTAGTTAGTTAGCCAGAGGCGATCAATTCGTGAGCTGATTGTTGAAAGAAATATTTCCCACCAAATGCGTTTTGCATGTGCGCTTTGGTTGAAGAATATATCCCAGAAGCGATCTATTCGTGAACTGGTTGTCGAACGAAATATTTCCCACCAAAAACGTTTTGCATGTGCGCTCTGGTTATTAAAAAAATATTTTAGCCCAGAGGCGATTTTTAATCGTGAGCTGGTTGTTTTAAGAAATATTTCACACTAGATGCGATTTGAATGTGTGCTCTGGTTATTAAAAAAATAACATTTTGTCCCAGAGACGATTTTTATTCGTGTGCTGGTTGGTTTAAAAAATATTTTATTTCAGAAGCGGTTTGCATGTGTGCTCTGGTTATTAAAAAAATATTTTATCCCAGAGGCGATTTTTATTCGTGTGCTGGCTGTTTAAAAAAATATTTTATTCCACAAGCGGTTTGCATGTGCGTTCTGGTTATTAAAAAAATATTTTATCCCAGAGGCGATTTTTATTCCTGTGCTGGTTGTTTTAAAAAATATTTTATCCCAGAAGCGGTTTGCATGTGCGCTCTGGTTATTAAAAAAATATTTTATCCCAGAGGCGATTTTTATTCGTGTGCTGGTTGTTTTAAAAAATATTTCATATCATATGCGGTTTGTGCATGAATATTCTGGTTATTAAAAAACAGTTATTCCAGAAGAAATGTAAAGAAACTTCCGTTTTTGAAAGACTAAGTGTACAATATCTGGTATTCCTTCATATGATTGCAACCAATCATATATAGTAATAAAAGCTTACAAATTATTGGAAGGAATTATTATTGTGATTACTGGCGATGTATTTTTTCTTTTTTTGATGGCACCAAATTTCTCGTATATAATAGTCTATCAGGCTGTTTATATACAATTTGGTATCTAAAGAGAAAAAATATATACATTCGATATTAGGAGGCAATCCTTATGAGAAAAAATACTCCAAGGATGTAAAGAGTATGAGGAAACGGTCTTGTAATATTATAGCAAGCAATAAACTGCTGCCTTTTTTAAAATGATAAGAAATTATGATTTAAAAAAATCTATCCTGATACTCGTAACAATATTGGCCAGAAAAAAGATGCCTCAATGTCGCTTGCAAATTATAATCGCAGATATGAAAATAATAAATAAAATATTTTGGTTGCGTTCTCACGAAAATGGGCGATGAAGGAGCCCTTTCTATATTATAAATATCCAAAATATTGTAACAATCATAAAATTTTGTTACAATGTTTTGCGGACAAAGAATTTATGTGTTTGCATTTATAAATATTTATATTAATATTTATATAAATGTAAATTTTAATATGTGCATATTTATGTCATAAGAATATATAAACATTCACATTTATAGTGAAGAAGTTTATATATTACTCATTAGTCCTCAATCATATCGATTATACCGATATACTGTCGATGGTAAAGATTTATCATCGTATTCAAAATTATATGTATAATATATTTACATCCATATATAATATATTTTAGTTCAATTTTCTCGAACTGTACTGCATAAATTGTAACCCAGCAAACCAAGATATGATTGTTATACACATATAACATGTACATAATAAGTGCACATGTTACATCTATGTTATATAGCAGATATATTCGATGTTTGCTGGGTATATATATATATATATATATATGCCATATAACATAGATATAACATATATATATATATATATATATATATATATATATATATATATATATATATGTTACATCTATATGATGTATACAGGGACCTTGGATTTGACATTACAGGTCATTTTCAAGGTCATTTGAAGGTCAACTTCCGTTTTTTAAATGGAAACCCCTATTTCTCATTACTTATTCTTGTAGCTTACCTCAAGAGCTTTCCAAAACACTATAATAAAGTATTTTTTCATTAAGTACTTTTTGAGTTATTTTATATCTTAATCTGACATATTTTAATATAAAAAATAAAATATCTCATAAAATATTTAGTTTTCGATAATCTCACCGTAATACTTTTATGTACAGAATAATGAGACAAATCAATTAGTATAAAAAAAATTATTGTTTTTAAAAAAATTATTTACAATGTATTTTTTAAACAATTATTTGTTTTTTTTTTTTGCACTAATTGATTTGTCTCATTATTCTGTACATAAAAGTATTACGATAAGATTATCGAAAACTAAATATTTTACGACATATTTTATTTTTTATATCAAAATATGTCAGATTAAAATATAAAATAACTCAAAAAGTACTTAATGAAAAAATACTTTATTATAGTGTTTTGGAAAGCTCTCGAGATGAGCTACAAGAATATGCAATAAAAAATAGGGGTTTCCATATAAAAAACGGAAGTTGACTTTCAAATGACCTTGAAAATGACCTTTAATGTCAAATCCAAGGTCATTATTAGATAGCCCCCTTTGTTCCCTACAACTTTTATCCGAGTCGTTTTCCTTTAAACGTTGATCCTGAAAAGTTATGAGGGTGGAACTTTTAAAATGGGACATCCTGTATATGTATATATCTACATTATGATAAAATCAAAAGAGATAATATGAGCAATATTATAGATTTGTATTCAAAATATGTACGCGACACAAACAGATATCTGTGTAAAGTCGTTGCTTCTACGAGACGATAGAACAGAAATAGAGCAGAAATCCAACATATTTTCTGTCTCTACATATTTAACACAATGCGAAAAGCTTGTATTTTATTGCTCTTTCCAATGTATGCACATATCCTTGACAATTACTCTACATAATGATATCGGTAATGTAACTATAAAGCGTTGGTAATATACCGACACTTTTAGTTACGTTTAGATGAGGGCGCTAACCCGTCGGAGTTCGCCCATCGCTCCGGCATCCTCTTAATCTAATCAACCCAGTAAGCAATTTGATAACAAATTGTTGCCAAATTGGCATCAAATTCGCTCAAAACTTGGTAACAAATCCAGTGCCATCTGTGTCCGCATTAAACTTGTGTTTTGGTGACAAAGCTTGCTGACATAACCTGACAGCAAATTGACGGCAAAAACCGAGCAAAGCTTGACATGATTTGACGTCAAATTGGTGGCAAAAATCGAGCAAGATCTGCGCAGGACAATCTGACAGCAGATTGTCAGCAAAAACCGAACAAATTCTGCAGCTTTTGGCCATTCATATAAAATAGTATATTTAAATGGATTTAAAGTCTCAACCCTAAGTAATAAAATGATGATAAGTTTTGGTCATAAAATGACCATTAGATAATTAGACATCCTAAGTTAGGTCTCATAAGCCCCAAAATATATCACATCTACGGGAGACCATTTTCTGACATTCTTTTGATGGCAAAAATAAGACAAATTACAGTATTGTTATATAAAATCATATATTAATGTTTTAAAACGTATAAGTAAATTTAAATAATTTAATTTACAAAATTAAAGATCTTTTTGGACAGAAATTGTTCGAATAAGTGAAAATCGAACAATTATCTGTCCGATTTGCCAAAAATCAGTTCAATATCTGAATTTCTTGTATAAGAATTGTATCAAAAATTGAACTGATAGAAATATATATATTATAATATTATTAGCGTTTTGCAGGCTTTATATATACTCATGACAAGAATTTGAATACGGGTATAGATAATGAATAACGCGCAGCATAGCGATAAGCGGCTGAACTATTTTATAATACTTTGTAATAAGCTGCAGATTCTGTTCGGTTTTTGCTGCCAATTTGCCATCAGATTGCGCACTCGAGATCTTGCTCAGTTTTTGCTGACAATCTGATGTCAGTCATGTCAGCAAGCTTTGCTCGGTTTCTGCCGCCAATTTGCTGTCTAGTTATGTTAGCAAGCTTTGCTTGGTTCTTGCCGGCAATCTGTCAGCTTAATCGGTAATAACAACTCTTGCACCAAATTTGTAGCCTTTTTGCTGACAATAATTTGTAGCAAGCACTTGGCAATATCTGTCAGAACAGACGTGGCTGACTGGAAATATCCCGCATATCCTATGTTTAAGGACCATGCAACTAGTACGTAAACAAAGTACACAAATAATGGTAATTATTTACTATAACGGACTCAGCTCCAATGATGTTCACCTTACATATGTTGTCAAGGACATAATCCTGAGTAACTTCCTTATAACTTAATCGGCTATCTCTTATAATTTTTAAGATATTTAAAGTTAAAGTTAGATTCGAAACGAAAATTTGGTTTGAGTTATATAACGTAACTTGAATCAAATTTTAGTTTTAAATCAGAAATAGATTTGGGTTAGGTTATATTTTTCGGAAGTGGAGCCTCCCCCGTAGGGAGGGGGCGAAACCCACTGTGTCCATGCATATACTTAACAATGCGAAGCGACGTTCAGCCCAGAATTGTTGTATGGATGGGAAAGTGTATACGTGAACGCAGTGAGTTCCGCCCCCCCCCCTACGGGGGGGCTCCACTTCCGGAGGATATAACCTAACCCAAACCCATTTCTGAAAATTTGGTTTTAGTTATACAACGTAACCCATACCAAATTTTAGTTTTAAATCAGAAATAGGTTTGGGTTAGGTTATATCTTTCGGAAGTGGAGCCCCCCCGTAGGGGGAGGGGGCGGAACCCACTGTGTCCATGCATATACTTTACAATGCAAAGCGAGGTTCAGCCCAGAATCGTTGTGTGGATGGGAAAGTGTATGCGTAAACGCAGTGAGTTCCGCCCCCCCCCCCTACGGGGGGCTCCACTTCCGGAAAATATAACCTAACTCAAAACAATTTCTGAAAATTTGATTTGAGTTATACAACGTCCTGATGCGGATGGACCTCGCTTCTTGCGTGAAAATTACAAACTCATGTAAAAATAACGTTTTATTTCTCAAACTTTATTTGTTAATAACTTTTTAATAAACAATGACCGCCGATTAAGTTATAAGGAAAAGTTACTCAAAATTATGTCCTTGATAACATATGTCAAGGTCAACGTCATTGGAGTTGGGTCCGTTATAGTAAATAATTACCCAGAATAATGTAGAGTAATGAGAAACATGCATCCAGTGATGCCAGAATTGAGACGCGAGCAACATGCAACCGAGGTGGAGGGGATAACACACACAAGCGCAAACCGCGTACGTGTGAGCTCGGTGCTTCGGCTAGCTTCGGATAGCAGAAGAGGACAGATATAATGTTTTCTGTCTCTCTTTTTCCTATCGAGCCGGCAACTACAGCGACGGGCGTACGGCGTACGGGCGACGGCGACGGGCGATGTTGCTCGCTTCTTGATTCTTGATATACATGAGCGTTAAATGTTTTTTTTTTTTACAGCCTTTTCATGTCATATAATAAATGTTTTTTCCAACTTTCCTTTCTACATTATATATTAAATGATTTCTCACGCTTTCGATATTATATATTTATATTAGAGTTATAAGAGAAAATGCATTATTACATTAAAACAATATTGCTTTAATTAATTTTTTTTTTTGTTTAGGTATTCTGCATATAAAAGTATTCGAGTAAAATACTCGAAGATTGAACATTATATTAAACTTTTCATATTCTACATACTGAGAAAAAAAATAATTTGATAGTAAAAAATTTTATTTTATTCGAGAAAACTATTTATTCGGTGAATTTTAATAACGTTTTTGTTTATATTTAAATCTTTAAATTTTTTAAGTAAAATATATTTATTTAGTAAATATAATAAGTATTAAATATATTTTTCTTATCAAAAACAACATCTACATTATTAAAAAATATTATTTAAATGAAAAGAAATTATACAAAGATAAAAAATGAATATTGCTAGAACAAATCAAATAATTTTTGTTAATAATATACTGAAAGAATAAAAATATATATATTATGCCAGCACTCTCTTTTATATATTTAAATAAAATTTATCTTTAAATAATATAAATGTAGGATTTGAATGTGAAGAATATCTCGAGAGTTTAATGAAAGAAGGACACGCAGACATAATTGGAAATGTTCGAGATAATTATCTGCAATTTTACGTGACTGCTGCCGAGGAGATTAGTAAAAGACTGCACATTAAAGATAAATTTTTATATAAATTAAAGGTTTTTCAATTAAACGCAGCATTATGTAGCATCGATAGAGAAACATCATTTAATGATGTTTTTTTATCGCTCAAACCCTCGGTGGTTTTGACGAAAATGCATTAAAAAAAGAGTGGCATGCTTTACATCTCGATTTTACAATAGCAGAAAAAGAACATTTTTCTAAATTAAACTTTGATGAGATGTGGAAAGAAATTTTAAAACGTAAATATCCCAACCTGAAATCTCTTTTGAATGCTATAAGATCACTTCCAAATTCAAATGCTGACCTAGAAAGAATGTTTTCTTTTCTATCTGATATAAAAACAAAAAAACGAAATAAACTTTCGCCCGCGTGTATAAATGCTATTTGTGTATTAAAATCAGCACTAAAAACGACAAAACAAACTGTTCTAGGCATGGAGATTAATGAAAAGCATTTATCTCTCATGTCATCGGAAAAATTATATTCTACTTGTCCTAAGAAAATGAACAGTCTTACATTATATGCTGCTGACATTGATGACATTGCTGGTCCGTCATCGGTTAATGATATGTAATAATAATGTTGAAAATAAAATAAAAAGTATCTTGTCTTTAAAAGACATCACACTTGTAAAAAACAAGTATGTAATATATATCTTGTCTGTAAAAAACATTACATTTTTAAAATACAAGTGTGTAAAAAATATCTTGTCTGTAAAAGACATCACACTTGTAAAAAACAAGTGTGTAAAAAATATCTTGTCTATAAAAGACATCACACTTGTAAATGAAAGATACAATATAATATATAACATACAGTGGTATAATAGGGCTCCAGGCGAAGGTCCACTTTAAGAAACCGAACGCGCCATTGGTGATACCCCATGGGTGGTGTGGAAAAGCACCATTCATTATGTAAAGCCATCCTAAATACATAATACTAATCAATATATAATATTTAATCAAATATGTATTTTAGACAATTAGATTTTTTGTTATTAAAAATCAATTCATTTCATTTAAATATGTGAGCGACTTACTAATTTCTTCGTTAGATGATGTATTTTCTCGCATTTTTACAAATGAATATAAAGTCTGCAAGGTTTGGCTAGTACCCTGGCGAAAATAAAATGTAAAACGAGCGTTAACAAAACGTGAATTGGAGAGTAAATCTAGTGTAAAAGAAGAGTGACGGAAGCGTAAACAAAACTTCTAGAAGGCGTACATTGAAACATCGGAACGTAAAGAAAACGGCTATTAAGCGTTAGAAAAGCGTTAACAAAGCATCGTCAAACTCTTCAACAAGCGTAAGCAAAACGTTCCCGAATGTAAACGGAGCGTGTCGAGCTTCTTAAGGAGCGGAAACAAAGTGTCATCGAGCTCCCAGACGAACGTGAGTGGAATGTCCTCAAGCTTCTCGACAAACGTGAACGAAACGTAACGGAGCGTTATCGAGATGTAAGAAATTTCAGAATTTATATAGATCTAGAATTTATACCTATTATTCTGTAAATTTTTCAATTATATATAAAAAGCAATATAATACAAATATTGCAAAATAGTAATTAATAGTGAATAGTAAAAAAATTTCAGAATAGTAAAGATATTTCAGATTAATCGTATTCTACTCATTGTCCTTAATATAGAAATAAACTATTAAAGTAGTTAATAAGACATTCAAAATTTGATTCAAATTCAGTTCAAATTCTGAATCCGATATAAAATCTGGAATTTCTTACACTTCAATAACATTATATTTCGATAACACCCCATTATAACAAATGAAGGCAGGCAATGTCCCATAAAAAAGTCAATATCATAAATAATCATAAATAATAAATATCATAATAAAATCTTAAAATATTTTTATTCTTATTTTTATAATATTTGTTAAATGATTAAGATATATTCATATGTTTTAATTATATGTTTAAAAAAGAAAAGAACGAGCAATTAGTCAAAGAATAAAACTATAAATATTTTTAAAAAAAGATACAAATGCAAGGATATATTTTACATTATTATTACTTTGAACTGAAACGGCATTTTGAAGTTTGACGAGCTTTTTCTCCTTAAGCTTTCTGTGAAGTCAATGAAACAGTTGACGTTAAAGATGTAGCAGTTGAAACTATAGATGGATCTGCTATTACTGCCTCCTTTTCTGTCCTAAAATAAACATAAAGAGATGTTATCAGTTATATATCATGGAAATAAATAACTATATTATTAAGAAAACAAATTTCAGTATAAAATAACTTTTTAATTAGAGAAAAACTTGGCGCTGCAAAAATTCTAAATGTAAATAATACGTAATACGTTAATTAGCATATGTTCAGTTTAGCAGCGCCAAGTTTTTCTCTAATTAAAAAGTTATTTTATACTGAAATTTGTTTTCTTAATAAAAAATTTCTTTCACTTAAACATGTTCCACTATTTTAATCACATTGCAATTTGATACAATTTTTAATATTAGAAATAATAATAAATAAATTTTGTAACATAAATTTTTATTAGTTGGCGCAATATTTTTATCATATATCATATTATTTTTGTAGAAAATTAAAACAACTATTTTGTGAAACAGTTTTTTAGTTTGGATGTGACAGTTTTTGTATTAAAATAATTAAGTTTTTGTATTAAAATAATTAAAATAACACTATTTTGTATAAGAGTTTTTTTATATGTATACACCTATAACAATTCTAAAATCTGAATGCTCACATCTCAAGGTGTCCAAATGATTAAAGTTTTACTTACTGCTTTTTCTCGATGAGCTAAAATTGAGGAAGATGCTGTGTTTTGCTGTCTCTCATCTTGGGAAGTATTGTCGGGTTCATCAAGTGCATCTGAAGGCCACGTAGGCCAACTAATTCTTTTATTGTAATCATTTAATCCTTCGATACTTCCTATAAAATAAGAACATAATATAGAATTAATATATGAGTTGATAAATGTTATAGAACATTTACCATTAAATTTTTTATAAAGATAATTTGTTTCAAGAATTACTTTGTAGGTCTTACCTGAAAGTTTGCCAATGTACGCATAGTATCTTTGTTCTTTTCCTTCCACATCGTTCATTGCTGTTTTTACAGAATATAAAATATTGGAGTTGAAGTCTTTATAGTTTTTGGGAGAAAACTGGTTACCTTCTTGAGTTTTAATTTTACGCACCGAAATATCTTCAACATCACCATTGTAATATCTAACTTTGGCATACCACTTTTTAAAATCCGTGGAAATCATTATTATACTAAAATTTAGAACACAAAAAATATGATATTAAATAAATTAAAAAAATAACAATTAGCCCCCGTTCACATTGTTTATGGACTCGGAACCTTAATTTGTCAAGACGAATGTGAGCGGCGGCAATTTCCAGGCGGAGAAATCGTACTTGACTTACGGAAGAGTGCTAAATGGTCAATAATTTGATTCTTGACTTTTATTACCCGCAGCCCGGTCGGCCCGGGGGCTAGGATAATGAGGTTAAATGTTTGTGAAACCAAAGAAATTTCTCTCATAGAGAAATTAATGTTTCCTTTAATGTTCGATGAACTTTCGACCGAAGACTCAAACTCAATTTTATTGATTGGTGATCCAAACTCGACTCTTCTGTTTGATCTCGACTCTTTCTTTTGCACGTATGTACAAGTTTCGCGGTAAAACGTCAATCTCACATGGGCCTGTTGCCAGAAATGGATCCCGGCTCACACACACACAATCAGAGAACCCCGTACATGTACTGCGCAGAGCGTTCTGCGCAACCTATAGATATACTTCATACATTCTTTGCGGAGCGTTCAAGAAGCGTAGATGAAGAGCTTTTAAATATAAATTGTTGAAGTGTACGGAAAGCGTATTGGAGTGTTTCATATATGTTTTGTGAAACGTTTAGGAAACGTAGAAAAAGAATTTCTAAGTGTCAATCATTGAAGTGTGAGGAAAGTGTATCGGGATGCTCCGTACACTCTTTTCAGAGCGTTTAGGAAGCGTAGATGAAAAGTTTCTAAATATAAATTATTGAAGCGTAAGCAAAGTGTATTGGAGTGCTTCGTACACATTTTGTGGAGCGTTTGGGAAACGTAAAGGAAAACATGAAATATTGGAGAGTGCGAGAAATGTAATAGAATGTTCCATACATGCTTTATAGAGCGTTCAAGAAGAGTGTATGGAGGTTCGAATTGCGAAGAGTCAATGGAAAGTCAATGAAGTTTCTAATAAGCGTTAATTCTATTCATTTACACTTCGTTGACGCTTCGAGAAGCTTTTAATTTTCACCAGAGTAATATAAGATTTAAAGCGTAGTAGTGTTCAATCAGTTTAATTTCTGATTATATCTGATATCAACCCAACACAAGATTCAGAATATTAAACTGATTGAATTCAGCACGATAAATATTTGTAAACTGTTTGTTTGAAGCACAAAAAGTAGGAGTTTAATTCTCATATAAATTATACAGGGTGGTCCATTTTAAAAGAGCCAGTCAAATATCTCGAAAAATATGGAAGATACGAAAAAACGTTTCAGACAAAAGTTGTTTGGTTCGAAGGGGGACATAAGATGGTGCCATTGATGTGACCTTGGATAGTCATTTGAAGGTCACATGAAGGTCACTTTCAATTTCTTAAATGGAAACCCTATTTTTCATTGCATATTCTTATAATTTATGTCGAGAGCTTTCCAAAACACTATAATAAAGTATTTTTTCATTAAGTACTTTTTTGAGTTATTTTATATTTTAATCTGACATATTTTGATATAAAAATTAAAATATCTCGTAAAATATTTAGTTTTTGACAATCTTACCGTAATACTTTTACGTACAGAATAATGAGACAAATCAATTAGTGTAAAGAAAAAAACAAATAATTGTTAAAAAAAAATACATTATAAATACATTATAAATAATTACATACTTTTTCTTAAAAACAATTATTTTTTTTTACTAATTGAATTCTGTACATAAAAATATTACAGTAAGATTATCGAGAACTAAATATTTTACGAGATATTTTATTTTTTCTATCAAAATATGTCAGATTAAAATATAAAATAACTCAAAAAGTACTTAATGAAAAAATACTTTATTATAGTGTTTTGGAAAGCTCTCGACATAAGCTATAAGAATATGCAATAAAAATAGGGGTTTCCATTTAAGAAATTGAAAGTGACCTTCATGTGACCTTCAAATGACTATCCAAGGTCACATCAATGGCACCATCTTATGTCCCCCTTCGAACCAAACAACTTTTGTCTGAAACGTTTTTCCGTATCTTCCATATTTTTCGAGATATTTGACTGGCTCTTTTAAAATGGACCACCCTGTATATGTCGAGTTGTATAAATGAAATTTGTAATTATTTCCAAAATTTATTATTTATTTTATTAAGTTAAACCCCAATGCTTTGTAAATATATATATATATTTACAATTGCAAATATTATTTCTCCAATTTAAAAATATATTTACAACCTTTTGATGCTATATATTTATACCAGAGTTATAAGAAAATACATTATTACATTAAAACAATACTGCTTTAATTAATACATATTTTTTTATTTAAATATATAAAAGTGCTGGCATAATATATATATTTTTATTCTTTCAGTATATTATTAACCAAAATTATTTGATTTGTTCTAACAATATTCATTTTTTATCTTTGTATAATTTCTTTTCATTTAAATAATATTTTTTAATAATCTAGATATTGTCTTTGATAAGAAAAATATATTTAATATTTATTATATTTACTAAATAAATATATTATACTTAAGAAACTTAAAGATTTAACAATAAACAAAAACGTTATTAAAATTCACCGAATAAATAGTTTTCTCGAATAAAATAAAATTTTTTACTATCAAATTATTTTTTTTCTCGGTATGTAGAATATGAAATGTTTAATATAATGTTCAATCTTCGAGTATTTTACTCGAATACTTTTATATGCAGTAGACATAAATTTAAAAAAAAAATTAAAGCAGAGTATTGTCTTAATACAATGCTGGGATTTACTTGCACATTTCGGCCCGATTCTGTGGCTCACGCCTATTGCCCCCCACTCACTGCTCGTGCGTTAGCAACGAGTCGCCAGATACGCGTAACTAAGAAGTGCGACGGTTCGTCTCAGGAGCGTTCATATGTAAGAATGCCCAAATATAATAATAAGACAATACTTTTCTAAATGCTCCGCAAAAATTCTCAAAATTAAAAGTTTTTCTTCAATATTTTATATTTCATTGATATAAAATATTGAAGAAAAACTTTTAATTATAGAAAAGTATTGTCTTATTATTATATTTGGGCATTCTTATATACGGACGCTCCTGGGACAAAGCGTCGCGCTCCTTAGTTACGCGTATCTGGCGACTCGTTGGTAATGCACGAGCGGTGAATGGGGGCAATAGGCGTGAGCCACGGAATCGGGCCGAAATGTGCAAGTAAATCCCAGCACTGTCTTAATATAATAATGCTTTCTCTCTTATAACTCTGATATAAATATATATTATCAAAAGCGTAAAAAATCATTTAATTTAAAACATATTAAAGAAGAATGTTGAAAGAAAACATTTAATATATAACACATTAATAGGCTGTAAAAAGAACATTTAACGCTGTCATGCATCAAGAATCGAGAAACGAGCAACATCGCCCGTCGCCCATCGTTCGTCGCCCGTATCGTTGCCGGCTCGGTAGGAAGGAGAGAGACAGAAAACAGTACATCTGCCCTCTTCTGTTATCCGAAGCTAGCCGAAGCGCCGAGCTCACACGTACGCTGTTTGCGCTTGTGTGTGTTATCCCCTCCACCTCGGTTGCATGTTGCTCGCGTCTCAATTCTGGCATCACTGCATGCATCGCTGCGGTACACGAGTCATGAGTCAAACTTGCCGATCCAGACCGCGCGAATTTCATGCGCTCCCATACGTCAACTTCAATGCCTCACCATTCAAATTCTATTCATCGGATCACTTTTTTGTAAAGAGCTTTTCGGCTTAGAATTTCATGAAGAATTTGGCATTAAAAACTTTCGCCAGTTCTGGGACACCCTGTATATATGTACATATTTTATATACAGGGTGTCCTATAATTCGCGGATCACCCGCCATGTGGAGGTAGAGCACATGAAACCGAGAAGAAATTTACCATTTTGCGATATTCGTAATAATTATTAAGAAATTAATTTAAAAAGATGGGCCAATCCATGCCTTACACAAGCGCGTGGCGAGAAGAGACTTCCTACTCAGGCGTTGCTAGGTGCGCGGCGAAGCGATGAGAGGGGCGCTCTATACGGCTACGTACGAGCGAACGCTGAAGCCACGCATCTCGAACTATTCTCTCTCTCTCTCTCTCTCCCTCTCTCTTTTTTTCACTCTCTCTTTCTCTTTCTCGCGCGCGCGGCATAGGAAGCAGAGCTGGGCAAAAATGTAATCTAATTTACAATTACAAATTTCAATTACAATGTAATTCTTAATGCAATTAATAAAACAATGTAATTGTTTGCAATAATTAACGATTATAAAATGTTATTATTAATTGCATTAAGAATTACATTGTAATTAAAATTTGTAATTGTTAATTAGATTATATTTTTGCCCAACTCTGTTTCCTATGCCGCGCGCGCGAGAAAGAGAAAGAGAGAGAGAGAGAGAGAATAGTTCGACACGCGTGGCTTCAGCGTTCGCTCGTACGTAGCTGTATAGAGCGCCCCTCCCACCGCTTCGCCGCGCACCTAGCAACGCCTGAGTAGGAAGTCTCTTCTCGCCGCGCGCTTGTGTAAGGCATGGATTGGCCCATCTTTTTAAATTAATTTCTTAATAATTATTACGAAAATCGCAAAATGGTAAAGGACTTTTCTTCTCGGTTTCATGTGCTCTACCTCCACATGGCGGGTGATCCGCAAATTATGGGACACCCTGTATAATTCTATATAATTATATATGATTATATAAGCTTCTTTTTTTCGAGTTATTATTGTAGATAGTCATTTGTTTAGTGCCTCAGAAATTGGCGACAAACGTTACGTGTCAGCTGTGAGATCTATTCAGAAGAGATAATCAGAAATATATTTGATTGAGTTGTGGTAATTTGTGTAAATATTATACAGGTTCTCAATTCTTTCTTGTACCATCTCCCTTTGTTACGCTTTGATCTTAGTTTTTTGTTCAGATTTAGTGACTACAATCTAGTATTTATAAAGAAAACTGTATCGAAGAAGAAGAAAAAAATGACGTCAAAAAATAGTCATTGGTATGCAGCACCAAACTGCATGTTGGCGATCAATGTAGAGAAACGGCATTATTTCTGTTTCCCGAAAGAGCATGACAAGTATTGCTTTTTGCTTTTAGCATATTATATTGTATTTTCAAACTTGTATAAATTAGTATTAATATATATCTCAATATTTAAAACATTTTAATATGGATTATATGTGTGCAATGTATTTGTTGTTTTTAACTGGATGTTGGAAACATCAAATGTATTGCAGTATATTATTATTATATATATATATATATATATATATATATATATATTTATATATATATATATATATTATATAGATGTATTATTATATAGATGGTTGGCATGGGTACAAGCATGTGGAAGGACAGATCTCCTATCAAAAGGGCCAGAATATGCCTATCAAAACTGTTGCTTGTGCCATCTTTATTTTGAGGAAAAATTATATTCTGTTAAAAAAAGAACACGACTTCATCCAAATGCCATTCCAACAATATTTTATATGTGCAGTTTGAACAATAGGCGAGCTTTCATCTTATGATTATAATAATTTAAATTATTCTTTAGTCAGAATATTTTTGTATTTATATGACACACAAAAATATTTCACATAACATATAAAAAAATCATAATTTTTTTTACAGTAATGAAATTGCAAATTCGACAGTGGCAGTATCTGAAGAGGAAGATAATAATGTGTAAACTTTTTTAGTATTAATTAAAAAGTAAGATGAATTAACAATAATATGAATAAGTAAAAAATAATTTAAAAATTTTTTTTGGAAATATGGCTATAGAAAATCAAGAACAAGAGGAAATAAATAGGTACATTCAATTATAAATCTTATAATCCATTTTTCTAGTAATAATCTTAAGTAGCGCAAAAGTAGTCGTTTTGATGTCAAATTACATCAAAATGATGTCAAAATGATTACTTTTCATACCTCTGGAATGGCATTATTATAAAATCAGTTTTTCACATTTCTTTTACAGAAATCCAAATGAAGAAAATGCAAAACAAATTCTGTCTGCACCAGTGCAGGAAGACAATGATAAAGGGTAACAATATATAATTTTTTGTTTTTAAATTACAAATTGTTTTTAATAACAGCAAAGTAAACAGTAATTATATTTTGCATCACTAATTTATATAACATTTTTCAGTGATTTACAGTCTTTGGAAATGGAGCTAATGCATACTTATATGCAAACTGTTGAACCGTAAGTTTTTATTTATTATAGTTTATATATGTATGCATTCTTACAATTTATTTTCTTATAATTTATTTGATTATGATTGATTGTGTGTGTAATGCAAATAATATATTGTGTGTAAGTGTTACGTCCAGACTCAAATAAAGGAAGAGTCAGCGGGAGGGCGTAACCTACTTGCCTCTAGACAAACGCTAGACGATGCGTGTCCTAGAGTCGAACGAAAAACAGACCAGGGCCCCAGATAGGTCAACGACCGGAAGGGTCGCTCTTACTCTATCGAAAGGCCGTTCGCTCGGTGGTCCCTTTTCTGGTAAAGGAACTGAATCCTTATTACCCGGGACGGGACCTTGTGCGATTTCGTGCAACAGGAAGGAGATCGGGTTAATAAATTGCTCGAATTTTACAATCTAACTTTACATTTATTCAAAGAAATAAAACGAATAATTTTTGAAGATACAATTTAATAATGAATCATCTGATTCATTTTTATATTTTGTTATTGTGACATAACTTACTTAGGATCTAATATGTTTGCGTGTAAACGTGTGTGTGTGGATGAAATCTGTGTTCTCGCGGGTGTTACAATGAATACGGAGGACGTCAACCGGAATTAAATGGGGAAACTAAAATTTAAACTCCGGTTGGTAATTTACAATAATATGTTTTTAGAAAAATTATTTACGATAGATGTGTGAGGGTTGGACGGTAGAGGGAGAGAAGAGAAGAAAAAAAAACAAAAAAAGGGAAGGATTATTAAAGGTCTTGGAATTTCACGGTGGAGGGGGAAGGGAACTTCGTCCAAAAAACCTCGATGGGGACGGCTAAT